>JABFYK010000130.1:0-17680 GCA_018849495.1 Termitomyces sp. T123_Mx157
AGTTCTCCGTCTTACCTCAGCAACCATCACTCTAGGGTTAGGATCAACTCCAGTCACCTGTACAGTAGTTCTCACACCGCCGCTGCTGATGCGCCACGCCTAGCAGCGGGGATCCTTAGACTTGTTCTCTTTGGATTCCCCTCTGCTAGGTGATTAGTTACGGATTGTATTGTTGTTTACAAATGCTAATATACTTCGGATTCCCCTCTGCTAGCTGTGTGACTCAGATCCGCCGCCCTGGAGGTTGCCCTTACAGTAGGCTTGTGTTGGGGCAAGGGGGTGGGAGGGGAAGAGCTGGATCAAGTGGTAAGAGAGCCAAGAAGACAGGAGATGAGAACGAGCCCAAGAAAGGGCCTGGGCAAGATGCGTGAATTTGTGGGCAACAACTTGCCCAGCCTGCTCCCTAGTCTTTATGTTGATGTTTTCCATAATCTGTCTTGCCGCATGTAGCGCACATGTGGGGCCGACCCCATGGGCACGGAGTGCTTGGGCAACATCTGTCGTTAAACTTCCTACAGGCTTTGTTGGGGTTGGATGCTGCCTTTGCCTTGGCAGTTTTTGATGGCGTGGACTTCTGGTGTGCATATACATGCTTCAAGAGCAAGTCATTGTTGTGCTCTCCCTATTGAGAAAAATCACCTGCTGCCATCTCAGCCCTCCTGCAATTGAAAAAGACCGTGTAGTAATCATACACAGCGGTCCACTTGTATTCTGCAATAAGCTTAACAAGGTGGGCAGTGTAGCAAAAGAACAAGCTGGTGGCTGGTGCATTGTTAATGTAGAATGCTAAGATGTTGAAATATGCCTGCAGGGGTAAGATTACAGAAAAGGGGGTCTTGTATTCTTTTGCTGCCCAGTTGCTTACTTCAAACTGATTAGTTGAGCCATTCAAAGTGTAAGCCACATCTCTGTCGCAATTTGTGGGATTGAGTTTGTGGAGGTCCATGGCTTTGAACTCATGTGAAATGATAGCTGCAATGACCACCAAGTCGACATCAGGGAAGTGGGTGCAAAGGGAGAGAGAAGTGGCAGAGGACGCACTGTTGAGGCCTGCACCTGGAATAGGTGGTACGAATGTGGATCCAGGGAGTGTTGGTGCTAGCATGGGTGTCATGATAAAGGGGGGAGGGGTGGCTGCTGTGGAAGTGCTGTTAAAGTGAGCCAGAAGATCCTCCATCATTACTCAGAGCTCTGCATGGGAATTGCAAAGTGTGGTGAGCTTGTCAGTGACTGATGTATCAGTAGATGCCATGGCAGTGTCAGGAGAGCTTGGAGAGGCTCTGGTGAAATGTCTGTCTGGTGCTCTTAGAGACAGTGAGGGCATGCACAATTAAGCATGCGCAGATAATAAAACACATGACATAGTATGGGTCCAACGAGTGTTGCTGCAAGTGCAGTGTGAGACAATGACGACTTGTAAGTATAATGATTTTAGGTAAAGCTTACCTGCGAGCGCAGTGTGAGACAATGAGGTCTTCACGGCTGTGCTTTTGCAGGTATAAATGATTCTGAAACAATGGGTGGCTTGTAAATAAAGAGAGTTGTGAATAAAGGATGTTGGTGGCCCATATAGCCAGGGGCCAGGGCCGGATGTGCTGGATGTGACGAGTAAAGTGATATTTTGTCTAATCTCATATTAACCCCATGCAACCCCTACACACACACTTGCCCGATCCATCAAAAAACCTTTGTCATGTTTGTGTGTTTTATCTTTCAAGAAACATTCTTCATTTTTCTAAAGAAACATGTATTGGGAAAACTTACAATATTTCTCAAGAAACACAATAAAAAATTGTAACAATTTTTTCAAGAAACACATGCTGAAACATATCACGTGTTTCTCAAGACAATCATCAAGAACATTTTAACTATTTTTATTTATTTTTCTCTGGATAAAATATGGAAAAAAAATTATCATTCTATGAAAAAAAAAACATCAAAAGAATATTTGATAAATTTCTTATAATTTTCTGACACAATATTTAGCATGTTTCTTGAAATTGAAAAACATGTTTCTGACATCTTTTTCTCAGGAAACACGCGACATTTCCTGAAGTGAGACCCAATACCAGAGTTCTAACATTGAAAACTATTGAATAACTATTTTAATTGATTTCGTTCATTTCTCTCGAAGTTTTATCCCACAGAATAAACAAACGTTATTATAAATTCAGTCATACCTTTGGCAAAAACAGAGAAATAGAATTTTGAAATTAATTGAATCATTCTTAACACATTCTTACATTATTTTGGTCAAAAATATTGTTGTGTAACGGCATGTGACGGGAATCAAGCGTAATGTGTTTCAAGTCCCGGAAACGGGGAATTTCTCGAAGAGACCTCAGTCAGCCATAGAAAACCCTGCAGACAAACTCGTGAGCTTAAGCTTGATGTCAATGTCATCAGGAAATGTTTGGGGTCACGCGTAGTCAAAAGTAGCTCCGCCACGGTCGAACTTTTTACCAAGCTCCCATAAGTTTTTCCGCTTCTATGTCCCTCCGGATCAAGGACTCCTGTTCTCCTACTCATTCGCTAGTAATGTGCTATACCCTCGATCTTGTTTACTCTCATTCCACAAATTTCTTGATAATAACTTGGAATCTCTCATCGACCCAAATGACAAACTCAAGCTATGTCAAATGCTCCATCGATCTTCCACTTTATTCGGCATCGCCAACACTATATCACAGATACGATTAGTACAGAAGCCAACCAACGTTGCACACCTGGAGATTTGATCCTCCGATTGTGCAGCCCAACAGTTATCTTTCGGTACATCTTCCCTATCGATGCAATCTGGGTGATCAACCTTTTATCAAAGGTCATCAAGTTTCACAGTAGTTGCATATATGTCACAAACGTTTCCGCGACTCTTGGCCTCTACTTAGTGATCTATGGTCTTATAACGACAAGACGACGTCGTCGCCCGATCTTTCACTTGTATATAACTCGCTTATCTCTGCGAAAGAGCTTTCTGCTGCTATACGCGTACCTCACATTCCGAAGAATCAATCAAGATAGTCGCAAGCTAGTTTGGACCAGTCTATCGCATCTATATCATCTATCGAGATTGTTTGAGGCTTTTGAAGGTCGAGACCATCTTCCAGGCACAGTATTGACTTCGCCACAACATGAGCTTCGTCCTAGCTCAAACTCAAGCTAGTCTTGGGCTGCGGGGAACTTATGTCGCCCTCACATCGCGATGTTTTTATTCGTATTTGTTTAGTTTTCTGCCGACTTTTCATTCTATTCCAGCTTTTCAGTGCGACCTTTCATCTAGAATATTCTTAAAAGGAAATAGTTAGCGTCGGCGGGCTTTCGAAATGGACGGCTCGACATTTGTAGCACTTATGGTATCGCGTTGTATATAAAGGCAGCTGCAAAGGACCATCGTATCCCTCCAACAAGCATTCCAACCAACCCAAGCACTCATCGCATTCTTCAAATCAACTCAATCAACATGTCTCAATGCACCGTCAACGTCGAGCGCGGCTACAAAGGCACCATCAGCGGGGTGAGCTCCTTCGACGATCACCCCACCCCAACTGCTCCAATTAATTCTGCCTATTTCAGATTGTCTGTGCTCGCTTCGTACAGCGCGTAACCGTTAGCTTCCGCGGCACGGATAACCGCATCTTTTCCTCGAACACTTTCAAAGGCCAGGGCAATAACGTCCCCTTGACCCAGGCGATTAATCCGCTTTCCAATACCTTGGCATTCGGGCCGTTCGAGGATCTCGTCTACATTGATGTTCTCATCGAGAACTCTGAGACGGGAGACAACTTCTCTCCCTCCAAGGTCATTCAGCCCATCACTGTGAGTCGGCCTTGTCTTTCCTATTTCTGTGGATTCATTAATTAAAATGGCTTTGATAGCTTTCCCAGAAGCCTGACGCGGCCCAGCCCGTGGACTACCGTGTCTCGACTGTGAGTCTCCAAAGAAAACTACATCCGCAGCGGTCTAATGGCCAATTCAGATTCATTCGGAGGACCATGTCGATATGGACTTCACTGACTGCGTCCTCCACGTCAACCAGTACAAATAAATAGTTCGCCAGAGTTTATCCCTAGGACAATCGTGTTATCAAGTGTGCATTTACAAAATCTTGAAAATTGATATATGCCAGTTGCCTCTACTATATACAGACAGCATGAGTTGAACTATCTAGACAAATTTGACATGCCCTCAGCAAGGCTTCGAGGGTCAACAATCCATATCGCAGCTCTACGACTCTTTTTACTCGAGTTTTCAACAGAATCATCATCGCTGGCAGGTCCATTGAGCTTACGAGAAACCCTCGTGAATTTCATCTCTTTCATGATCGCCTTCACACTCGTCTTATTCGCCGTCAACGTCGTCCACCCAAGTTCTGCACCCCACAGCAAACTCTGGACAGTATGAGCGGTCAGGCGAGGATTAGCCTTCGTGACAATCGCCCGCTGGATTTCACCGATATCTTTGCGTGCCACCAGTTCCTCAGGAAGCGCACGGGGGTGTGGGATGGTCTCCTGTGACAGGATATCTATGCAGGTTTGTCCCAGAGCCCTGAAGAATCGAGGGATCCTAGTGCTACTCTGTAAGTTTGAGACTCGTGAAATACCGGGCCTGAATGATGAGGGGTGAAGATGGATAGGGAAAAGCGCTACAAATTTGGATGGATAACGCGAATCCAGCCAATACAAGTCTTCGGCCTCTTCAGGGCTTAGAACTTTGTCTAGCAATGTAGATACAGTCCAGAAGAGAGCATGAGCTCGGCGCTTTTCGCTTACACCACCGATCTTTGTGATGATACGAAGGCAACGATCGCGTGCTTCAGGCGTAGTCCAGAACTGGACAGGCGTTTCCAGTGAATACAAGGATATTTTCTCGTGAATCTCCTGCAACAGCCCTTGACCCATTTCTTGGAGAAGTTGGTTTGTCAAAGCACGTGAATGTTTAGCGAAATCGTTGGGAATGTCTGAAGTCACGTTTGAATCGACCTTTTCAAGAGTCGGAGAAGTCGGCTGGTTCTTCGACTTTAATATGTCCGGAGCCATGCCCGAATCAACCTTATCAGGCGTCAGCGTAGACAAGCGCTTCGACTTTGAGCCAGTCTTTGCGTACATCCCATTCTTCTTGAGCTTCCATTCGCGATAAGACTGAGGTGGTATGAACCGCTTATTAGCTTCTCCAATTGATGTTGGAAGCGGGGCATGAGTCAGATCAGAAATGAGAGCGATAAGAACGGAAAGGTCAAGGTTGATGTGAATACTGGGAATAAGAGGAAGTGGAGGAGAAGGGGACGAGAACCGAGAATTCGAAGTTGGCACTTCAGGCAGTCCGGCTTCCTCTCGTTCTCCCAGTTCAACATCGATATCCATCTCCCGTAAGAGGTCCAGTGTTCTTGCGATTCTGGGGTCTCCATCTTTCTCCAACGCAGGCGAAGGATCCAGTCGTGTTAATCGAAGTGTCACCCGAGGGCTCTCGCCTGTCCCTTCTAAGGAATTTGCTTTTGCGGCGACAACAAGCGATCTTCCCATGCGCAATATGGAATTATCAAATTCGGATTGAGCAAGAGTCGGTTGCGCTCCTTCCATCTTTTCATAAGAGGAGTCATCTGAGTCTGTCAGGTACGAGTCAATTTCGCGGAATTCAGCGAGCATGCGGGAGTTTTTGACGCTGAGATGGTATCAGTCAATTCAATGTTACATTCGAAAGATGCTGAGCTCACGTATTGACGCGTATCCATCGCTTTCCATTGTCTGCTACAACATCGACCTTAGTCGCCGGTGGGCGCTGAGCACCGCGCTGTCGCGTGTGTGCCGATGGTCCAGAAAGGGGAAATGACTTGAATACAGCATCTACAGGCGAAGGTGCACAGAGCACTTCATTCCATACGGCAATCAAGTATGGCGCATTTGTAGAAAGCGGTGGCAGATGGATTGATTGAGGGTCGTCCAAAAACTACTGGAATTCGAGAAGTGGATTCAAAGGTATATGACAAACAGAAAGAAATCTCACCTTTTCCAACACATCAAGGTCAATTTTCACTGAATCTTTGAGCTTTTTTAGGCCTTGGACATTGTCTTGTTGCAACCACTGTCCATCCTCATCGCTAGAAGTGTCAAGCGAAGAGTCTAATATTGGTGGCCTATCTGTCGAAGGTTGGTAGTTTGAGATGAATTCATGAATATTTCGTAGTTTAGCACGAAGATGTTGAAGTGGTACGTGAGAAGTTGGCAGATCGTCCATGAAGGATTTGTGGAATAAGATCAAGCTTCAAATCGGAGTTTAGGACTCCATTTACACCTACAAACAAAGATATATCAAGGGGGAAAGAAATAGAGAGCATATCTAAATAGATCGTAAGTAGGTCGAGATGAGTGACACCATTTCAATTTTTGAATAGATACAATGGGATTAATGAAGGATCCATCGAGACTCAGCCTCTCAAACCATAAGATTGTCCTGGATTTCCTTTGGCACTTTGTTAATATGGTACCGAGGAGTGAAATCCGAAATTGAAGGGACACCATGAAGCGGAATGCTATGTGTCGAGGAGATCTGCCAGTCAAGGACCCCATGATGTATAGATTCAACGAGATCTCTAGACCAGGCACGATCTTGAGCTAGGCGAAGAATTATGAGTATTCGAGTCACACCCTGTATGTATTTGGTGGGTATGGATTCGATGAATTGTAATGCACATTTACCAGAATGAAAGGAATAGAAAAGAAGAATGCCCATTGAATGGGGCTTTTTCGGCTCCGTAATATTAAGAAGATCGTCTGCCACAATGTGGAGAAACCAGCCGACTCAACAAATGTGGTGATGATCGAAGTATAGAACGAGGCATGGAGTTTGCCGGACACGGCCTCCAATCTTGGCCGCAGCATGTGAAGGCGAAGGCATATCATACACGTCATATAAAGATTGAAGGCGAGCATGAGCGAATGGTAAGACGTGCTGATATCGAAAGTCCAAGCTGGTTCTGTTTTTCGCGCAATAACAATCATCATCGGAATCGATACGGCTGCATAAGAAATATGAGGAGATAGTAAAGCAAAACCAAGCTCTGTATTGCTTACCTATCCTTGTGATGTAAAGCAAGAGTGGGACTGCCATCATCAGCCAGGATGATTTCCAAATCACCCACAGGCGAGCCAGCATGAGGATATCTGCAAGCCATCCAAATAATGTCGCACTAAGACTTGAATTAGTACCGATTGCCTTTCGAAAAACAATCGCAATTCGAACGTCACTTCTCCGAGAACATCGACGTAGTTTGAGGAGTTTTGTTTGTAGAATCTAAACGGTCCTCCTTCGATAGGGCCTCCCTCGACAAACGCCTCTACGCTAAACTTGAAGATTGTCCCAGTAGTGGCTGTCGCCAGAGGGAAAAGGGCGACAGAATAGGCAAGAACAAGCCAAAAAGTCTTTCCACGGCCTGGTCGTGCGATAAGGACCCCCGTAAGCTGAACATACAACATAAGCAAGGCACCTCGAGCAAGGATGAGGCCAAAGGACTAGTCACATGAACCACTGCAACATACCATACGCAAGGACGGCAAGATAAATTCCAAAGAAAGCAGCGCGTGCTTCCGATGGCGTATCAGGAGTATTGAACGTTGTGTTACCACCCATGTTGGAGGTCAATCTCGGCGCAAAACTGCTAGGATAAGTCGAAGACTGCAGATTCGTTACAGAGGACTCGGTGACGCATTTACTTAAGTAACTGTTTCTGGGCGACGTGATAAATCATTGCCTGGGACTGCACTGACTTGATGATCGTTTTACCCTCATGGAAACAGGCCTAGGTAAGAGGTTATCAAATCAGACTCAGCCAAGTTTGTCATGGGACAACCATCATTATTAGATTCTTATCCATTAGAGATCAAAACCATCTAGATAATGCAGATAAAGTCATTCAACTTGAAACGCTTGTATCGTGATAGCAATTTGAATGTACCCGGCGATTCTTCTTTCCAAGCTTGGATCTGCACCACAGTTAGATTGATAGGGGCCTGAGTTGATCAATTGATAGAGTCCAAATTTGAGCACCTCAGCCCAGATATCACTTCGTCCCGATGAAGCTTTCGGTGTGAAGTATGACCAAGAGGTTAATTATACGAGATCCGGTAAGGAGGAAGCTTCGGGAGGCTCAAGATGGAAAGTACGCTCCATACGATGAGCCGTAATCACGTCGCGAGTGTAATTCAAGAGGTCTCCTTTCGGAGTCACATCTTGGGTGGTGCTATCGAAGGGCTGGAAACAACTAAGTAGCCAAACTTGTAATGAGGTGTTCCAAGCTCTAAACTCCCATAAAACTTGAACTAACGTACAGGTTGACCATGATTGTCAAAAATTGTTTCTGAATCCGTCGTCACCGTCACGGTAGCCACCACATCATTGATACGCTAACCTGGTATAGAATAACGAATCCTGTCAGGTCCTTTTCTAGCACACGTTTGCGGTGCTATTGGCAATGTCAGTAACAAAACAGTTAACAACAATTGCGAAAAGAATGTTCAGGAATTCTGATAGAACAATACAGCGAGATCACTGGCTGTAGATTTGAGAAAATGCATCCCATTACATACAACGGTCTATCCTGAACATGAAGGGCACCGTTGACATTTTTCTGAGTCTGCTTGTTTACATGGCGGGAGGCCGCGGGACATCAGATGTAAAGTATCAGTGGGATAGATTAATCCGCCTATATGAAGCGATCACCTTCTCACATCTGAAATTGTTCCCAGGGGCACAACAACGATATGAAAATTTGGGTCTATATATATATAACAAGATATTGCCAAGGATACTCGCACCGAGGCCGTTGATGTTAGTTCTCTGCAACTCTTTTAAGAAGCTGCCAAGATCGCGTATTTCTCCCATGCTCACCTTGCCACTGTGACCTTGGTCCAACTTTCACTGGCAGTGTCAATCCCAATTGGGTCTGTTACCGAATCATCTAATCACCAGCAGATGGAAGATTCTGCTTCAATTTTTTTTCCGTTCCAATCAGTTTCAACTGGTCAGAAAGGTAAATTCTAGAGGCGGTGTATAGCTCTGAATAGCCGCAAAGATATAGGCGTTGATTCGGTGCTGACTTTCTCTGCACTTGAGGAAAGTAAGCCATGAGCATTCGGAAGGGTTCATGGAATTATCTGTGTTTGATAGCTTCAAAGACCCACTAAAGGAATCTTCATTGACATAGGCTATACGTAGAGTCCGGATAACAGGATCTGAAAACAGGATTCATGCCAACTCGAGCGAGTATCACTCACAGAGTAGCAATGTCTTAAGTCATAATATCAAGAGTCAGTCCAATGCAAGGAGTCTCGATCATCTTGGAAGAACTGAGATCTACCTTAAAGATTTAGATGGAAGTCAGATCATGAGATAAGCATACCTTGAGCGTCCAAAATCACGCTTCGTCAACTCTCGTGTCGGCTGTCTTTGGAGCACAAGGATGTGCAAACGGCTCTTCTTGATGGCGGGACTAGGACCAAAAAATTTAAATTGCCTATCAGAAAATAAAACTAAAAGGAGTTGGACATACGTTGAGTAGCTACTATTTGAACAACAAAAACATCAGCTCACGGATAGTGCGTTACTTTTGCATGGGATCAAGCATTCTGACTTCTTGAAAAGCCCTTCAAGCGAAAAACGTTGAGCGCTGTTAACTTGTGAATAGTGAGGTAACCAGTGCAACTTGGTTTTGGGACTCCACAGCCATGAGCAAAATCTTTGCAACTCGTTTCTTGAATAAAAAACGCCTGCAGGATCGATGTTCAACTCCCGTTTCAAAGGAATGCGGGGGATTTGGAGAGCAACGAGGAACCTGTAGATGGGAAATTCTTGCCATACTCCGGAAAGTTATGAAAATCTAGACAATATATATGGAGATAGAGACCTAGAATAGAGTGCTCGCTCGATTTGTAATTGATAGGGACTAGGGGCTTAGCGTGTTGTAGCACCTTAACAAGGTCTCGTTGAGCATTGATCTGATTTGGACCGAACTCGAAAGGGACGCCAGTACGCGTGAGCTTTGTGAGGTGGTGGGCTCGGTGAGCAAAGTTCTGAACGAAAATCCTGAGGATGCCGACACCTTTAAAGGGTGGCTAAGTACCATAGCTAGATGACTTCTAATCTCTTTAATTAACCACGTCCTGGTAACCCTTTACCAATAGGGTATTTGATGAAGTAACCGCATCTGCGCTTTGAACCTACGGATACTAATCCAAGAATTTGAGTAGATATAATTAGTTGTGAGTACGTAGATCCATCCGGTCGTGAATGAGCAACGATAAGTAAAAAACAAGTTAACAGGAGCAAGGCACGATTACCGGGTAAGATTGGGTGCGATAAGAATGTTGCTAGATAGATGTCGATGGATTTATGACGGAATAAATATATGCGAAGGTTCCGATGGCCGTGAGCGATAATCACTGGGTGACCTTGATTGTTAGCTGTTCCTAGCTAAAACTGGCTCAGAATCATTGTAAATCATTAGTGGTTCCAATGGCAACGTTAATCAATGAGACGATCCTGTCGCTACTGCCTCGATGGCTATGTCCAAGGGTTTCAAAACATGGCTGCGGCCCATCTTCGGGGTAGACGGTGTCTCGTCTTCAGTTTCGTCTCCAGGAGACGTGCTAAAGCGGGACGAGGGCTGTGCTATGAACTCGACAGCAGTCGCAAATGAGGCGACAGAGCTAGCCCGAAATTGAGGAAGGTCCTCGAGCGTATTTGGAACCCTATATGACGTGGGCGGTGCTCCAGAGACTATCGTCGAAGGTTTCGGAAGGACCAATGACTCAATCTCGAGTTGAGATTGAACCCCGTTTTCTGACGTCGCCGGGGAAGAGGGAAGAGGGATTTGCAAAGGACTGACTCCTGAAAATTCGTCTGCTTGAGGAGAGGAAGGGTTTACTGACGTTCTACGAGATGATGACACTGGGGCAGGGAAATCGGCTACCAAAATAGACTCTATAGACGCCTCTTGTTGAGGTGTAGACGCCAATGGTTCTTCCAAAGATACCATATCTGCAGCGCTATTTGATGTCCGTAACCTTGACGGACCAGCAGATTCATATGTCGAGGCGTCAAAATCAGGGGGCGGGACATCATTCAGGTCCTGGCGTGACGCATACGCAATCGCGTCCGGTCCATACGGCACAGCAAACCTGGTAAAAGATTCTGGCGAAGAGATCAATCTCAATTGTTCAGGAGTTGGTCCGGACTTGGGGTATGTAAACTCGGTACGGGTCAGAGTGTGGGTGAGCGGAGCAGATATTGAATTAAGAGAGATCAGCGAGGGTGAGTTAAGGTTGTGATTACTCTGGCGTGAAAGGTTCCGAAAGTGCGTAAGGCTGAGAAGTGAGCCCGAGCCGGAATTCGAGGGACGGTGAGATGCTCGGCTCTGCGACGTTTCGCGAGCACCGTGGGGATTCTCAGATGACTCCATCGAGAGGGAGGAATCAACACGGGTATGAAAGGAGCTATGCATTGATAATCTATTTGGTATTGAATGCAGGAGAGTCCTAAAACCAGAACGTCTTGGCAGCACGGGTACTGGTGACGGTGGGAGTTCAGTCGTCATTGTTGGGCCGATGTTATCGATGGTTTCTGTGTACGCTGGTGCTTCTCCTCGATCATCGTAGAGTGGTGCCAAGGAAGTTCCCTCTTCAGAGCTGGGCAAGGTGTCCATGCTAGGTCGTACCATGATATCGCCTGGCGGTCGCATGGGTTGCGCAGTCAGCTCATTTGAAGAATCACTCCGATCCAGTAGTGGTGCATCTGCAAGACTAGCTGGTATCGGAGGGTACTGAGACGAATGGGAATTATTTCTTGAATGCATGGAATCTTCTCCATCTTCTGATAGCGGTTCCATCACTACAGTGGCTGGTGGCATTCCTGCATCCTCCATGCCCTCAGGTCCACTGTCACATTGTTAGTCGATATTTATACCAAAATGTCAGTCTATTTACCGGGTGATAACAAGCTCTTGTTCACCAGGCTCTTTGGCATAGGCTGGCAGAGAAGTCGTCGATATTTGAGAGGGCGTCCGCCTCGTTCGCCTGATTCTCCTCGTTCTATTGGTAGCGGGACCAGAGGTGGGATTGGTCCTGTTGATAGTCCCAGCAAGCTCATCAGCCGTAAGCTCTCGCGGAGCAGAAGTAGCCGTGTTGGTCGGCCAAAGTCGATTACGGACCCGTGCGGAACCCCATCGATTCCAGCTTAGCGCGAGAGCCCCCACAGTGATAGTAATGCCAATGATAAGGACAGGTATCTTGTATCAACGTGAGAAAGATAGTTCAATCATAGGAGGACAACGCACCCATATCTTATTTGGTATTCCACTCTTCTGACCGGAGCCATCGTCATCAGAGGCGGCAAGAACAGGAGTTGTAGGCATAGCGGCCACATATCTGGTCAATAGGGATGGCGCAAAGAAAATTGCAATTGCAAGTCTGAGAAAGACGGGAGGAATCATATAGGGTGGCCTTGTGCGAAATGATAGCATTGTCATTGTATGTGGGTCGTGAGAAGCGTTAGTTTTTTTGTGCACAAAGTATGTACCAATAGTGGCAATGAGTTTGGATCGTCAAGAATTCAAGAAAACGGAAAGCAAAACTTGTCCGTCAAGGACCAAAGTCGCCGTTCCCGTTCCTGGGTCAAAGTGTCCAAGGAGCTTAGTCATTCTTCATGACATTCCAGCAGCCACACACATTGGCAAACTCCGATTCAACAGATCCGACGTTTCGCGAACCCTAACCAACCCCGGTCAGGGCGTGGTCTTGGACCCTTGGTACATAATTAAATAACTTGTAACTTCGAGGATGATTGCCAAGATAAGCAAATGGCCACTAGCAACTTGAAAGATGGAAGCGTCATGATTGGCAAATTTCATGTACAAATTTCCGAGTCTGAGGGGCCTGGGCTAACGAAAGAACAAGGACGACGCGGGATCATTGAGCCCGAAGAGGTTACGTCCATAGAAAAAGGGTCGCTGATCAAGTCTCTAGGTTGAATTGTTTTGAACAGTCTGCTGGATCTGTCATGCCAGCTCCTGTTTCTGTTTTACAAAAGACTGGAATCGTCAACAGGTGCGCTTGAAAACGGCCGTCACCCGTGGAGAATCAGTGACCCATATGCTTTATGATATGGAGTTTCTCCACTTCTCAAATCATTTTGATCAAGAGGCTGTGGCTGAAATCTTTCATCAAAATCTTCGAAGAGCTGACGAGTTTCTTTGAACTTTAAAAGCTTGATCAACGCGTCTCGAGCTCTTTCTCGGCAACGGACCATGCTGGCACAGTACTCGTCCTATTAGTGTTCTATCAGGCTGGAGGTAGGTATGCAGTAGTATCACTATCACTTGAAGTACTCCTCCAATCGGACAAGCTAAAATTCCACTAGTACAATTGAGCACGGCCACTACTTCAAAGAACGCATGGTATTTGGCCCAATTTCAACCTTACTCTGAGTGATGGAACAGTCTAGTAGTTCAATCCTTTTGTTGCAAAATGGACTTATAAATCTTGTTGAAAGAAGCACGTACTTCAAGTAGGATGGCTTATTTAAAACTTGTTTTAAGGCTGTGACGATCACGTCCGACTGAAGGGGTACTTCCAAGCCGGACTCCCAGGGAGGGTAAATACGATCTCATGCTGTATTGATGATCAGTTTACAGTACTTATAAGCTGTCGATGAGTCGGAAGGATACCACAACATTGCATATATCATCCAGGATGCCTGGATCAATACCTGGATATCCCGACTCCCTTCAACCCCACGTTGCGGCAGTACTTGTTAGTGTTCTTGTTTGATAGTAGTCAAATCCTACTAAACCATACTTTCTCATGCAGCTTGAATCATTCCTCTATGGTACGTATTGCTCTGGAATCTATGCTCATTCTTTACTCATGCAAATTAGGACTATATGTCATCCTTTTTTCAGCCAGTCTACTCGTCATCTTGCGCAAAAAAGAACTTCAGTGGCCTTTTCTTTTAACGTCACTTGTCATGTTCGCGCTGGCCACCGCCGACATTGGTTTTACAGTCAGTGTTCTATTCGGTAAACAGTTTAAACAAGATTTGAAGTTGGATGATCTGCGCCCGAGATACCTTTTGTGTATCACAAACAAGTGAGTAAAGATTCCATTTGAGATTGTCCCGCTCATGTCTTGTCAGTACTATCGCTAATTTACTCACTGTGAATACTTAACAATGATCTTTCCTTTTCCTTGACCCTACATGTTGACAGTTATATCGCTGCTGCCACATCTGGCGCATGCAAAAGTCTATTGTTGCTGGGACATGTATATTCTTAGTTCTCGCTACGAGTATGTGACATCAGCCGTACTTATGCTCCAATACTTACCTCAAACTGGTATTGTGGCAGTATGCGGATATGCGACTATATCCCTCGCACAATACATGTGGGTCAGTGTCTTGATAAACATGATCTTCAATGTTGTAATTACCGGTCTAACTGGTATGTCATTGGTGTTATATTCTGCTCATAGGTTGAATCTGATTCAATTTGTACGCAGCTGGGAGGCTTTGGTGGCTCATAAGAGTGTCCAGAGCCATGCTCGGTGAAACTCTTATCACCCGGTACAAAAATGCCGCATTTTTCGTGTAATCATACATCTGGACTTTCTTCGACGTATTTTGACGTTGGGACATAGACTTGAATCTGGAATACTCTACACGATGTATGTTCTATTCGTTCTGGCATCACAACGCCTGACATACGTCAATGTAAGTTGTCATATCCGTCTGCACGGTGGGTGACTTCACAGAACAATCTAGGTCCTGTTGGACACTGGCCTGGTCCAGATTTTTGTATATTTTTTTTATCTCCGGAAGAATACTTTCTAATGTTGTATTATCACACAGGGCATGATTCCCACTTGGATGACTGTGCACAGTGCTTTCAAAAGACCGACAACATCAGAGTGTATGTTTACCCAACAATAAATAGTGTATTCGTTGTCTTTTGTTTACTTGACTTTCACAATTATTGGTCACGGTCGTGCTATTTACTCAAAAATTATAGACCACCACCCGTATGGAATAATTTGGAAATTCTGTCGATATTCAGATATACTTTTGGATGCCTTAGGGTCTCTTATGGAACGTCCGCGTCATAGTAAATTGAAATCAACAGTGACGCCACAGTTAGTCAGCCGCAGAGTCCAGACAGGCTATACAGCACCTGATCATCACAACGATCGGAGTCGCAACAAATATGTGACAATTTGTGTTTGCATACCTTAAGCGACGGTTTATATGGCGCGGCAGATGCGGATCTCTATATCTCTCGCACAATGTGTGGGTCAGTGTCATGATAGCCCTGATATTCTTCATGTTGTGACCACAGGTCAACCGGTACGTCGTCGGTTCATGGGAATTTGATTCATTTTCGACACAGCTAAAAGGCTTTGATAATCGGATTGTCCATCCATCGGCACAATCGGGATGTTGAACACATAATGAGGTGAAAAAAAACGGAAGCTTTTCGTATTATGTATATATTGTTGGAGAACCAATATCTGCATATCATACCCACATTCGAAAAAAAATCTGGAAATACTCAGACGAGTGAGCAAATGGAAAAAATTGGCACAGCAGACAAAGAGTAGTCTGAATCGAGTTTTGATCCCGAAGGATTCGAGCTGCGAAGTGAACTTAAAGACGTCACTCATGCGTGTCCTCGGCATAACCGACTCCCCGCACATGGGAACCCTTGAACGTCACTGATGTGCCAGAGTCATCTCTTGGATATGGGTTAAATCACCCAGGTAAGGACTGGTAATGACCCGAGGTTCGACCAGTAAGTAATGGGTTCAAATGACCCAAGGTTCGACCGCTAAGGGCTATCCATCTAACAGCCTTTGTCACCAGAAAGCTTTAGCTTTCATCGAGATGTCAAGGGAACAGTGAAGTTCAGGGCTACCGATGAAGGAAGGAGCCATCACCGACACCTGCGACCTGAGCAGAACGACATCACGTTCCACAACATACAGCCCGGGCGTGCAAGCACACATCCATGTCGTAAGAGCCAAATGGCGACGTCGAGCACAACCAGAAAGCGCGCCCAATCCTCGCAGCAAATTTCAAACCGTCAAACGCAAATGTCCTCCTTTGACCCGAAAGCCAAGCTCTTAGAACGTATCGCGGAGACGACGAATTTCTGGTACGCTGCTCAGCGGGTAACCGCCGGGTCCCGCTAGAACCAATCAAAGAGGACTAGAATGCTCAGACCTTGGCCCATTCGCGAGGAGAGGCAGAGCCTTGTACGTAGCGAATATCGCAGCCTTAAGTCTGCTGTGCATGAGGATCCTAAGGAGAAAAGGGTAAGGAAAAAAATTTAAGTCTGGGCGATTGGGCCGGGCCGGGCGGTCCGAAAATATATGTACCCGTCATCCGGGTTTCTACGTCGTGCTGAGATTTCTCTTGTTCAGGCAACGTCTTTTCAATACCTCTCCTGCGCTATCCTAGCCTCAAAAAAACAACTTCTTTTCTATTTTTCCAAGATCTGTGATTTCTAGAAACAATCCACGCATCGCCCACCAAATACCCACAGGACACCTGATCGCCCTGGCCTAAGCTGTGTTGATTCTTTGGAGATTCTTCTATTTACTCCCATACGAAGATCGCGTAGACGGACGAGGGAGGCGGGACCGGATCCTGATATATGTGTTGGGGTTGTTGGATCAATACTGCCCGACCAGAGTATGTGCATATGTTGCGCTGTGGAGTGGTCCGTGTTTTGTGCAGCAAGGGATTGTGTGATACTTATGCTTGGTAGACGTACTTCAAGATAGATGAGTTCGCACCTGGACGCACACCGTTGATTGTGTCTCCGCGAGCCGTTTATCGTCACTACTCACGCTGTTCCTTGCTGTTTGATTGTATCCTGATTTCTGGGATACGCTGTTTGATTGTTAGCCCTACTCATCTTCCGTCATATCACTACCAATGTGCTTGCAAGTCTTACTTTTGCGCTAGCCATAATTTAGGGGCCACACAATCCACTGTTTTGATGCTTTCCTTAGCACATGATGCAACCAGATGGACTTTCGCGCCACTCTTTCAATGTACTCCAAATGTACTCCTAATGTACTCCCAATGCTCCTGCCTGCACATCGATCACCCCTATTTTTAGTATGCAGCGTGGCGTATAGGCACAGCCTTCAATCCTTCAGGTGGGTCGTCCACAGACCCTAAAGCGGATCCAAGACATCTCCTAGCGCCACACAAGCCCGTTAAACACACAGCCTTTCCAACCTCAGCGCATACATGCACTGCCTCACCTCATGTATAGAAGGTGAACGAAATCAACCTTGAATCTTATCATCCCAGCTTCGAGCTCAGCCAAACTAAGCCTTATTTTCGTCCTCTACAAATTGCTAAAATGAAGTTTTCCATCTACGTTATCACTGCTATAACCGCTATCCTCAGCTCTGAAACTCTGATCACCCCTACACTTGCTGCGCCTACCACAAATCGTCGTGACCTTGCTCAGGTCCGTTTCCTCATTGGCTTCCTCTAAATTCTTTGCTGATTGATTTAACATACAGCGAGATTACTACAACAACGGCTTCGACTCCTACAACAAATGGACAAATCCCTCCCGATGGGGTTACCATCCTTCATACAACAGAGGCAGCAACGGTGGAAACGG
>JABFYK010000130.1:17743-27983 GCA_018849495.1 Termitomyces sp. T123_Mx157
AACGGTGGAAACGGAGGGAACGGTGGAAACGGTGGTAGCAGTGGCTGGAACAACGATTGGTGGACACCATATTCACACTATGGCGGAGGACATAGAGGAAATGGCGGAAACGGAGGAAACGGCGGAAATGGTGGCAACGGAGGAGGATCGAAGCACTCGTGGGGTTGGGATTCGTCGTGGGGCGGTAACGGTGGGAACGGTGGAAATGGAGGAAATGGCGGTGGGAGTACTTGGGGTGGATCGGGAGGGAACGGCGGGAATGGAGGCAACGGAGGCAATGGAGGTGGGATTAGCTGGGGTGGATCGGGAGGTAATGGCGGAAATGGAGGAAATGGAGGAATCGGGGGTGGAAGTAGTGGGGGTGGATCAGGAGGCAACGGTGGTAACGGCGGCAATGGTGGAAATGGTGGAAATGGCGGAGGCAATTGGGGCGGATCGGCAGCCAATGGTGGCAACGGTGGAAATGGTGGCAATGGCGGTAATGCGGGAGGAACGTTGGGAGCCCTTGGTGGCAATGGCGGCAACGGAGGAAACGGCGGCAATGGAGGGACCGGTAAATATGTGAGCGGTGCAGGTGGTAATGGAGGGAATGGAGGGAATGGTGGGAATGGAACTTCTCTCTAATCTTTTCTTTGAAACCAATGACTATTATATTAATCAATAATCCTATAATCTTCCAAAGCTATAGTGGAAGCAGGAAAGCTTCCAAATTGGTTGCAAATCCCATAACCCCATGTTAACAATGCATATTATTGAGCACGCACACATGATACATACTAAACATTCGAATTTGGACATTAAACGATAAGGCCCTTGCAATGGCATAAATATTGAAAATCAAATGTTTCATTGGTTCACACTTGTTGGATATTGTGCAACATTTTAGAGTAGACATTACAAACTTGCTCTTGGAAGAGTATATCGCCTTCGCAAAAAAATTTGTATATCGTGTGCTGCAAGAAGGTCGGTATCCATTCGGAACATTCACAGAATGAAAGACATACCCAATGCCTGTGGTGCTTCTTGCGCAATCTGAATGAATAATGAGAAGTGAAACGAAAAAGAACAAAATGTGACACACGAGATGTCCAGCATCAGGTATTCTAATATTTGATGCGTTCTTGGATCTTGCCCAGACCCGCTCCCTTGTTGAACCGGGCGGACCAAATCTGTAATAAGGAGTAATATTAGTTGAACAACGATAATTCGTCGTAGCTCAATAACCTACTCTGTAGCGCCCGGTTTACCAGGGACGATCCACCGCAATTCTATCTTCTCGTCAAGTGTAGGGAGTCGTTGGAACACCTCAGATTGAGTACGTGTCTCGGCAAACACGACGGCTTCTTGCATTCCTGGCATCTTAAGTCGAATCACAGGTTTGCCAGTGACCGGATCGGTTGTGTCGTAGGTACCGCATTCGATATATACTTTGAGCACGGCTGGATCCCAAGTGCCAAAGAAAGGAGACTGGCTGAGAACCCGAAAAGCCTCTTCTCTATGTACAAGTTAACAGAGAGCTGAGAATCAGAACAACAAGATTACCTTGACCTCCAGGTCTCCCGCCGTGTGACGGCGCCTCGAACCAGGTCGCTCTTTGGTTTACTGTCATAAATCAAGCTTCCTGTAGGTTTGATGATGACTGGATCAATAAGAATAAGAGAGGAGAACAATTTGGGTTGAATTAAAGCAGCCAGAGTTCTAAACAGATACGATATTAGATCAGAGAGAAGGCAAGGGGAACGGCAAACGTACGAGGTACAACCCCCATATGAGTGCCCCACAACAACCAATGTTCTATTATTGAACGAGTTGTTCTGGCGGTGTGTTGATTCTTCTGCAGGAACACATACAAGATGGGTTGGAAGAGGTGAGGCCGAAGGTTTGCATGGGAGGTAGAAATTGAAAAAGTTAAGGATATCACGCGCATTGTCGGTCCAGTCAACTAAATATCAGGTCAGAAAATGCTCAGTGGTGTAAAATGGCCACATACAAACGCCTCCATTCCTTTCTCCATTGATCAAGCACGCGTCACCATGTTGGACAGATTCCCAAGTCCACACTTCATCAATAACAGAGGCTGCTGAGGATGAGAGAAGGTGTTGTAAGACAGGTTCCCATATCTATAGGACTGTTGATTTAACGGGAAAGAGAAGAAGGTCCCGGCTACCCACTTCTTTTGGAAACCCATTTGCATGCGCAAAGAACAAGGTGACTCCACTCGCCCGCTTCTCATCTAACCCGACTCTGACGTATCTGTTAGCGCAGTTCCATAGTACTTGTTTAGTGCCCAGCGTCGAATTCAACGATTCACGCATGTCCTTGAGTTTTCTTTGAACTGCGTTCGCGTAAGCATGTCGTTCCGCTTTTGTTGCGCTTGCCGGTGAAGGAGGCGGTGCCTGCACATAGTGCGTCGCCCTCAGGTAAGCAGCAGGAAATATGTGCGTAGAGAGTGTGTATGGGGCATCAAATATGGGATTTCGGGCTGGAGATGGCAATGGAGGCGGTGATAGTGATAATGACTCGGGTGGTGGAAATATGGGCAGAGGTTGTCGGGGCGTAACTGCGGCACATGTCAAGGGTGGCGGCTGCGACCAAAAGTCTTCCATAACAAGTCAAGTAAGTCACTATTCAAATTAGTATTGAGCATGAACATAGTCGCCGGGTCGAAAGACTCGGTGGGTCCGTTCAATATTCACGTGAACTTGGCCTCGGAAAAGAAAATCACACCGCCGTCGTGCTGAATTGCCGACAATATCTATAGCCTAAACCTACTTACAAGAAACTAGTTTTAATTGTATGTATAGTGGATACAGGTACCGACGGTAAGCTCACCTTAATCGTCCGGGCCAACGACACGAGATATGAGCACATATACAAAAAGGGCTTGTTACAAGAATGAACAGGGAGATTTCGAGATAGTGGACCATGGTAGCAGGTCAAATATGAGCATAAAAGTATGAAAAAAAATACTTCGATGTGAATTATACACATGTCATATTCGGTAGGCACGTATCGTGAGGTGCAGAAGCTCAGGCCTCAGGATGGACGCGCAGACCCAGATGATCTTAGTCGAATGAATATGAGAAGGGGTGAACTTCACGTCAAATCTATTGCGCGGTGATTGTACCGCTTCCAGAACTTCTTAGGGATGCCCGTTTGATTACATATATGTGTGCCATCATTTTGCACAACGGCTTGAAGGCACTGGCACTCCCCGAAGCTTGGTCCTCGCCCACGGCTCGCAGAAAGGAAGCTCCAATGGCTCAACATCTTCCCCAGGATTCTGATAGATTTTGCGAGTGGGTATAATAAATATCATGTTCTACGGTGCGCATCTCGCTTTTCAGACCTTGAAATCAGTTGATGACATCCTCGCACTTGCAGAAAGCTTTGGTATCCTTGATGCCCTTCACAATATGGCATGGATCGTTGGACCCCACTAAGTAACTTCTTCGGGTCATCACAAATGCTTCAGAGCCCTTTCCCTTGAGCATGGGTATCGTTTAGCCAACGAACAGCAAAGTCCACGTCCATGAAAATATCCCTGTCCAGGCTAAGTGCTGATTCATGGTTGCTTCCTTCGCATAGCTTCGGCTTCATCAAGCTTTTTCAATCTGGTAAGATCGAACAATAACTTCTTCACAAACTCCACAAACTCTCAGATATCAGTTCTTCATCTGGTGCTCTTCGGAAAGGCTCGCGCAATAAACCGAAGTTCTTCTGCTTCCTCTACCTGCCTGCGTAAAGACTCAAATCTGCGAATCTCAAACTGATTTATAACGTCTTGGCTCCGAGATCCATCTCATCCATTCTTGGAAGAGTGTATCACCTCTGAAAAACCCCTGTATATCGCGCACTACAAGGAAGTCAGTGCCTGTTGAGAATTCACAGATTGAAGTACATGCCCAGTGCCTGTGGCGCTTCTTGTGCTATCTGATGAGGGTTACAGGAATTAGAAATGTACAGAAAGAGCACAGAGTATGACATACGAGATGTCCAGCGTTAGGTGTTCCGATATTTGACGTGTTCTTGGGTCTTACCCATACCCGTTCTCTCGTTGAAGGCAAACTGAATCTATATTTTCAGGGCAAAGTCAGACTGATTGAAAGATATAGATATACCATGGTCCGATAACTTATTTAGCTTTCTAAGGACAATCCACCGCAATTCAATCCTCTCATGAAGCGCAGACAATTATTGGAACACCTCGACCACAGCATGGGTCTCCGAAAATAGGATAGCCTCTTGCATTCCAGCACAGTCGTATCACGGGCTTTCCGGTTATCGGATCGGTTGTGTCGTAGATACCGCATTCTATGTATACTTTCAGTACGGCAAGGATCCCAGGTGCCAAAGAAAGGAGATTGAGTGAGGACGCGAAAAGCTTCTTCTCTATGCGCAAGTAAGTAAGGTACGACTGATCGTAACAAGGGGCATATCTCGAGCTCCAAGTGCTGATTTGTATACTATTAATGCCCCTTTGATTTTGATTTATTTTATTTTTCTGGTGATTCTATCAACCACTAGGCGCATCTACAAAGTTAGCTCCTAGCAGTCAGAAAAGGGGGATATTTGTAGAGAGTGATCCATGGAAGTGGCCTGAGACGTTCTTTGCACGTGACGTGTCCGGGGGGGATTAAGCAAGGGGAACTTGTGGAAGAACGTGTGGAATAACGTAAAAAGGGACACCGATATGGCTACTACTACTCCGACCGCGGATAATGATAGTAATGTCAAGCTCTGGATCGTTCAAAAAGAGAAACATTATCTCGCATTGTCCATTCCAGCCGCCGAGTTCCAGCACTTTTCACTTCGCCCACTCGCCTGGTTACGCTACGTTGCGGGTGCTCTATATGGCCGTGAGGGTGATCTTTCAGCCTCGCTAAACGGTCCCACAATCGACTACAATCAACTGACATTACGCGATGAAGATTATTATTTCACATCGCCAGGCAGGCCACTTCTCTATTCATTAATGCGCCCACTGATTCATCTTCGATATCAGAAACAGCCTACTTATTAGATCCTCAAATTATGTATGATCGACAGTCATACTCTACCCCTAATACTGCGGGTAGAGTAGGCTTCAAAGAGGAAATCGTCGCTCGTGATAGTACTTGTATTGTTACGGGATTATCGAAAGACTATTCGCAGGCCTGTCATATAGTCCCACATATGAAGGGAGACAGTGTGCGGTTTAAAATCTTTCTTCGATTGTTCTGAGTTCTCATTTTCGGTCAAGTACCTCGATTTCCTCGGCGACAACCGACTGAAAACTCTCCAGAAGCCTTTGGAGGGCATAAATGATCCTCGTAATGGACTCTTGTTGACCAACAGCATTCATCCAGCAGTTGGAAATTCCGCTGCAGCCTTTCTGTCGGTCAGAGCTGCCCACCTCATAGTCTTTCGTGGTTTACCAATCAGTCTATAGTTGCCAAATTGGGCCATGAAGATATCTGATATCCCTGACTGTGATGATACCCGACCGTCGAGTATACGTTTGAAAGTCTTCCCCAATGACCTTCCAGAATCACCGACTAATCGCCTCATTATCCAATATTTTCCGCATGATGTAGAGTCTACACAGAAATTTGCCCCTCACAATTCCGACGCTCGGATATCCGACCATGAAGACTGGCCGCCGCCTCAAATGTTTGATATTGCGTATGCTGCGGCTGCTCTCAAGGCATGGGGACAAGGCGATTTTATTTCAGTTGCTGAAAATTCTACCCGGCGCTATTTTGAAACCCACGTTAACAACGACAGGAATGATGATGATGAAGACCCGGATCCAGATGATGATGTTGAGGATGATGACCCGAACGACATAGACTATGAAGACATTGTCGATGAAGACGATGTTGATGACTGCGAAGACAGAGTTGACGACTATGAGGACACTGGGAATGATCATGTCGAAGGGAGGGATAGGCAAGGAGGTAGCCAAGCGAAGGATCACAAAAGGAAACACATTCAAGGACATCGGCGTTGCAAACGAGCAATTAATCGGAGAATTTCTGACCAGGCAGATAGCACCTTTGATGATGTCATGGCTGGCGGCATGATTCCACTGGTCCTCGCCATGTGGCAGAAGAATTCCGAAGGTGCCTTCCGACGAGCGCGCCTAGCCCAGAAGAAGAGGTTGAGGGAGGAGATGATGCATTGGCGTTCTACCGTTGCCAAGGGGGTAGAGGCGGACCAATCAAATTGTACTCATTGAATAGAACATTATACCCCAGGAGCAGCAAGAAACCAATGCTGATTCTCCTCCAAGTTTACCACTGTGCTACGAAAATGATGAAGCTCAACGTTTTCCGTGAGCTTCTCAACTATAGTGTTTCCGCCGTATGCCCTCTCGCAAAACGGATTCGTCGAGCGGAACATCAGAACAATCATTGAGGGTGTCGGGTGCATGTTGGCGGAGAATGGGTTACCTTGAAGCCTGTGGGCAGAAGCAGCGGTCACTCAGATTCATGCAAGGAATCGCTTGCCGACTGCGAGGAGCGAACGTGTGGTGTTTCCTCCATGATCATGTCCTGATTTATGGCCTGATACAGTGATTCAATATTTCAATGCTCATACATTCCATTTTTTCCCCCGCTTGTGAGGGAATCTCTCGGGATGATCTCTCTATCATCGCCCTTACCTCAGCCCTCAGGACCGTTCGTAGTCAACTTACAGTTGCCTCGCGCTTGGGAACAATGTAACAATGGGTTGCCACTCGGTTATAATTAGCCTCCCTCAGTACAAGCGCGTTCGCTCCTAAGCATGGTGTCTTGCCCTTCCGCGAGGCCGATTTCAAAGAATTGAATAGATGCTGCCGGGTTCTACGTTGACATACCTTTGCGAGCATACATAGGCAAATGGAGGCAGGGGAAGAGGAAAAGGAAAACTGGAAAATTCAAAGTGTTCAGATTTCGAAATGGCTTCGAGACAAGTCACGCCAGCCGACCGAAGATGCAAGAAGGCGACGTTTAAAGTCTACTTGCAGTACAGTAGCCAAACGGTAACGAAGATGTACGTATGTTTGTTGATTGAGAGGCATTTTTGTTGGGTACTATGCGGCATTGGAGAATAGAACTATATAGCAACATTACAGACTAGCTCTTGGAAGAGTGTATCGCCTCTGCAAAAACCCCTGTATATCGCGCGCTACAAGGAAATCAGTGCCTGTTCAGAATTCGCAGATTGAAGTACATACCCAATGCCTGTGGCGCTTCCTGTGCTATCTGATGAAGTTTACAGGAATTAGAAATGTATAGAAAGAGCACAAATTATACAACATACGAGATGTCCAGCATTAGGTATTCTGATGTTTGACGTGTTCTTGGGTCTCACCCATACCCGTTCTCTCGTTGAACCAGGCAAACTGAAGCTAAATTTTCAGGGCATAAGTAGAACCGATTCAATGGCATAGATATATCATGGTCCGATCACTTACCCTCCGGCACTTGGTTTTCCAGGGACAACCCACCGCAGTTCAATCCTCTCATCAAGAGTAGGCAATCGTTGGAACACCTCCAACTCAGTATGCGTCTCCGAAAATACGATAGCTTCTTGCATTCCTGGCATCTTGAGTCGAATCACGGGGTTTCCGGTTATTGGATCGGTTGTGTCGTAGGTACCACATTCGATGTATACTTTCAGTACAGCAGGATCCCAGGCGCCAAAGAAAGGAGACTGGCTGAGGACGCGAAAAGCTTCTTCTCTATCTACCAGTAAGTAATGTGTGACTGATCGTATCAAGGGACATACCTCGAGTTCCAAGTCTCTCGTCGTGTCAGAGCACCTCGAACCAGGTTATCTGTGTGTTCGCTCTCATGAATTAGACTTCCTGTAGGCTTGATGATAACCGGATCTACGAGAATGATAGAAGAGAACAATTTGGGTTGTATCAGAGCAGCCAGAGTTCTGTATTGACACGATGTCAGATGGGGAAAAAGAGAAGAGCGACGGACGTACGAGGTACAACCCCCGTATGAGTGGCCAACGGCAACCAATGTCCTATGGCGAAACGGATTATTCTGACGACGTGCTGATTCTTCCTCTGGAATACGAACGAGATGGGTTGGAAGGGGTGAGGCGGAAGCTTTGCATGGGAGGTAGAAATTGAAGAAATTAAGGATGTCGCGTGCATTGTCGGTCCAGTCAACTACGAATCAGGTTAAAAAATACTCAGTGGTGTGAAATGACCACACACAAACGCCTCCGTTCTTTTCTCCATTGATCAAGCACGCGTCACCATGCTGGACAGATTCCCAAGTCCATACTTCATCAATAATGGAGGCTGCAGGGGACGAGAGAAGGTGTTGTAAGGCAGGTTCCCATATCTGAAGGACCGTTGATTGAGCGGGAGGGAGGAGAAGGTTCCGACTACTCACCTCTTTTGGGAACCCATTTGCATGCGCAAAGAACAAGGTGACCCCACTCGCTTGCTTCTCATCTAACCCATTTCTAACATACCTATTCGCGCAAATCCATAAAATCTGTTTAGTGCCCCGCGGGCTCAACGATCCACGCAGGTTCCTGAGCTTCCGTGCAACTGTGTTGGCGTAAGTCTGCCGTTCTGCTTTCGTTGCGCCTGTTGGTGGAGGGGGTGGCGGTTGCACATACTCCGTGGTCCGCAGGTAAGCTGCAGGAAATATGTGCGTGGAAAGAGTATATGGAGCATCAAATATGGGTCTTCGGGCGGGAGATGGCAATAAAGGCGGTAATAATGGATCGGGCGGTGGAAATATCGGCAGAGGTTCTCGAGGTGTGACCGAGGCCCATGTAAAGGACGGTGGTTGTGGCCAAGAGTCTTCCATTGTCAGGCAAATCGTCGATCCACTATTATTGGTACAAGACTATAAGTAGAACATGAAGACAAGTCATGAGGACAGGTCATGAGGACAGGTCCGTATCTTTGCTCAAACCCGACCGTTTACGTCTATTCGATGTACTCTCCTTATTCCGAGGGTGATGTTACAACAGCTCAAAGAATCGAGGGGGGTTGCGATGGTGTGGAGCCCTCTGGAACGCCTGCCCCTCACATCGAAGATACAGTGTAACCACATCCGATAAATACTTGGATCGTGTGCTCGCATTTCCCTGGAAAGAAACAATACAACGACTCCTCAATGTATCTCCACCATGACTGACATAGATCTTCATTAGGTCAATGATTTTCCATGGAAGCAGTGCTACTTCTAATCTATCACCTCGTCGCTGTCGAGGTAATTCTGCGCGTGCGTGTTGAAAGTTCAGTCCATTATGCTTCACATATACCCTAGTTAGACAATATCACCTTATATGCAATCAAAGTTGTTCTGTGTCCTTTTTTATACTTCTGCTATGAATCATATAAGAAGGACGGAGGTAAAATCTGACGGAGGTAAAATCTGGCGGAGGTCACGGACATGGATCATCAATGGCATCCTCGTCTAGGTTGCTACTCTACTTCCACTGTAATCGGTGTACACATACCCAGTATGTAATGAACGGCCTTTCCTTTCATTGTTCCTTTACCCGGGTTTGATTTTGCTTACGCAAAGTACACCTTTAAATCGTCGATTACTTATTATGTCGATTACTTCAGACTCCTCCGTGTAATACCATGGCGGAACTAGCACGCTTTAGATATCTGTTTTCAGTCTAGCATATACAGCATTGTCTGGTGGAAGAGCCCGGTTGGTTAGGCTTCAAGATTCATTCAACGACAATACCAAAAAATGGTCATGAGACAGCTATTTCTTGTTCAATGCGTACATCTCGTCGAATTGAACGGTTGGTGCCTGATCGTTCCCCTCTTCCGAAGCAGCACGGTACTCCGGGATGATGGACTCAGACAAACCATCATTTGCATCACCGTGAGCAGGCTTCCAACCGAGATCCGTAGGCAAAGGCAGCCCAGGTTTCTAATGCGTCCTCTACTTCTTCTGTGGCAAATGACCTGGTTTCTGCAGTGATAATTGCGCCATCTCCATGGAGGCGAGTACCAATCTCGTGCGTGAGCTGTTTCCACTCAAAGCTATTCAGAGAAATGACATCAAGGTAGGCTCATGAAAACAAGAGATATCCTTGAACCAACCTATCGGTCGGACAGAAGTAAAAGCCGTCTGCCCCATGTGGGGCCTTAGGGTTGGCTGATAACGCATCGTCGAGAAGATTCAAATAAATGTGTTTAAGATCTTGAAGATGGACACCCTTCCACCGGGGAAGACCTTTCCCATAGTAGCAGGCCTGCTTAAGCTTGAGGGCA
>JABFYK010000131.1:3809-20669 GCA_018849495.1 Termitomyces sp. T123_Mx157
TGGTGGTGGCTGGGTTGTTGGCGCAGAGGTAGTTGCGAGACGCGTGAATTTCGGAGAGGTTGACGCGCTATTGTTGTTGTTTTCTCGTTCGCGTTTGAGTCGCTCGCGTTCCTTCTCGCGATCTCGTGCAACGGCGTCGACATACCCTGCAACCTCTACTGCGACCTGGTAGACGTCTTTGGATTTGGAGAGGGTGAGAGCACGAAAAGCACGGACAGAGTCGGCGCTGGGGGAACTTGGGAGGACTGGTTTGGACTGGGAATACGCGATGGGGGGAGGGGGGTGTGGGGTGTGGGGTGTGGACGAGGGTATTGAGCTCGGAGGAGGCTGGGCGGGCATCTGAGGCGAGGGCTGGAGCGCGGTAGGGAGGGAGGGTATGTGCTCCAGTGGGGGACGCCGGGGTATGGAAGAAGGAGTAAACGATAAGCAGAGGGCTGTGGGATATATGAGGACGATACCCTTGTCCTCGCCCTGCTTGTTTTCGACGTTTATCCACGCTATAATGTAGGAGGGCTTGGAGGTGGATGACCAGCTTCCTGCACCTAGGCCCTGTAGCGACTCTTGGAATTGTTTGGTGAGTGCAGAGGTCGGTCCATTGTAGTGTGTCAAGAAGAATGCAGGTGTGCCATGAGGCAGCAGTGTAATTGGTGTTCCAGGAGGAACAGGAAGAGAGTACGACAATGGAAGAAAAGGTGTAAGGTGGAGGAGGGGATGTATAATCAACCTGGACCGGCATAGATGGACTTGCAGCTGGCAAAACAGCAGTGGTCTATTGGCGGCGTCAGGTGACAGCGGAAAGGAAAATGAGAATTGGAAATACCTTGATTGAACACGGTATTCCCAGCCTGAACACCATTCATTATTGGGAGACGGCATGCCGAGAAGGAAGCCACCCCTTAGACGCGTGACTGGCCGCAGAGGCCGTGAGTGGGACGCAGCTTGTGCGATATCGTCGATCAAGCGTGTGCGGATCGCCTCAAGGAAATGGCTGTAGATTTGACGGAGAGGCTTACGTGGGAGGACAGTGCCTGGTGTTGTGCCTGTACATGACGGACAAGGCTTGGATAGCAGCGAGCAAGCAGGAGAGCAAGGATAGAGATCGTCAAAGGTAAAGTAGGACGGCTCATCGGCTGTAGGGTGGGGTTAGGGTTAGACGTAATGTCGTGCAGCAGGCGCACCTGCGAGGCCGTCTAGCTGGAGCTGGGCAAGCCGTTGGGTGGCATCGCGCGTGCCACCGAGGTCAGTGACAGCAAAGACATAGATGAAAGAATTGTGGCCGATGTGGACGCTGGTGAGGAGAGCACCAAGGAGAGAAGAGTGGGCAAGGAGCTGCCTGCGAGCACGGTCGATGGCCTGGTGGGGCACAGAGCGCGTGCGGGGGACAAAGCGGGCGTAGACGACGGCAAAGGGGGCGGCGACGCTGAGCTGGGCGGCGAGGAGAGAGTCGGCCTGGTGGAGGAGCATGAGATGTCGGGAATTGCCGAGGCACTGTTGGTTTTCACTCGACCGCCATGGCCTCACGCCCGCCCACCCGTTCTCCGCTCCCTCGCCAGGTCAACACCCACACCGCCGTCCTCGACACCCACCACGGCCGCGTCCTCTGCATCGCCGACATCCGTGGCCATCTCTCTGTCCTCAACGACTTTGCCCGCGAGCACAACGCAGTCGCCATCATCCACACAGGCGACTTTGGCTTCTTTGGTGCGTGTTCACACCTGTTTTCCACTACCCCTCACACCCCACAGACGCCAGCAGTCTCGAGTCAAGTGGCATAAACGACCGCACCCTTCGCCACCTCGCATCTTATACTCCCTTCATCCCATCAGCCCAGCGAGAAGATCTCAGTGCCCAGTCAATAGACGCCATCCGTAGTGTCGTCAACATTTCCTTGCTTTCCGAGTTTCCTCTTCTTCTTTCAGGCCAAGTCAAGCTCCACGTCCCGGTATACACTGTCTGGGGTGCATGTGAGGATGTACGTATTCTCGAAAAGTTCCGCCAGGGCACCTACGCCATTGACAACCTTCATGTCCTCGATGAAGCCACGACCCGTTGTATCGAACTTGGCGGTGTCAAGCTTCGTCTCCTTGGTCTTGGCGGCGCTCTCGTTCCCCACAAGATGTTTGACAATGGTGAAGGCCACGCCACCATTGCCGGCGGTCAGGGCACCATGTGGACCACTGCCTTACAGATTGGCGAGCTCGTAGACACCGCACAACGCGTCTTTGATAACACAGAGACACGTGTACTTGTTACACATGCTTGCCCTGGTCGTGAGGGCATCATTGCTCAACTTGCACTCGTCCTCAAAGCAGACATCACAATTTCTGCTGGCCTTCACTTCCGTTATGCAACATCATACAATGAGTTTAGTGTACAGGGTGACTATGAAGGTTTCCGTCGCAAGATCATAGCTGGCAAGCAAGGCTTTGATAGGGTTTGGGAGTCTGTCAGACCTCAGGTTGAGGCTGTTATGGACGACCACCAAAAGGTCCTCATGGACAAGGCTTTGAGTGTCATTGAGCGAGTTCCCCCGGTGCCGTCTCCGTCCGCGAACGAGGAGCCCGCGTGGAAGAACTGCTGGAATTGGAATCTTTGCGATGCCGCGTATGGATCGCTTGTACTAGATATCAAGGAGGGTAGGATCAGTGCTGATCTCAAAAGCCAGGGTGCGCCTGTTAGTCTTGTTTCAAAATGCTCTTTTATTGAGAGCCATCTAGGCTTCAACTTTGCATACAGACGCACCGCAGCAACGGCACAGACGCCCAGCCAACCCAACGCCACGCTTCCCCCGTCTAATATGAGCCAAACCCCGACAACGGTGCCCACCCCTGTGTCTGTGGTCGCTGTTGTTGCAGTAAGAAGCCCGCCTCCCCCCGCTTCGGCTACTATGGACAAAGGCAGTCCGACGGCCAAGGTAAATGGCGCGAACCCAAATGCGGCAGCTGAAAAAGCGGAGCGTGAAAAAGCAAAGAAGAAGGAAAAGAAGGAGAGGAAAGAGCGAGAGAGGGCTGAGAAGGAGAAGGAGAAGAGGGATGACAAGGATAAAAAGGATGACAAGGAGAGTGGTACGCCACAGAGTACGACTGCCCCTGCGTTGCCCGAGAGCGGCTCGGGTGCGACTGTTTCGTCGGATCCAGGACCCATGTCACCCGTGACGGAGACGGGAAGCTCGGGCGTGCGCACGCCCAAGACGGGCAAGCCGCCGAGACATCCATGGACCATCTTTATGCGCATGCCAAATGGGACCAATACAACGGATGCGGAAGTGAAACTCTTCTTTGGGGAGGTGGGGAGTAAGGTGAGTTGTTTTCACATTTGTGTGTGTGGACAAATGTGATAGTGGTGTAGATTATGAAGATTCATTGGCCAACGGCGAACCCCAATTTTGCACATCGTGCTAAAATTGCGTATGTCGACTTTGAGGATGAGGGGTCGATGAGGACAGGGCTTGAAAAACATGCTGAGGTGCGTTTACTCTGTTCTCTACAGCGCTTGTTGTGATGCTGATAATAAGTAGAAACTTAATGATATCGTTCCTCAAGTCATGCAGGCGACGGATAAGGAGACGAGAGAAGGTGCAGGGCGTGGAACGATGAGGGGAAGAGGTAGGGGTGGAGGCTCATATGCAGCGAGAGGGTTCGCCGCGGCGGGGTTGACTCGAGGAGGGCTTAAAGGTGGGAATGGGGGCAGCTCGGGAGACGCGGCGTCTGCGACGCAGGCTTCAGCTCCAGCCCCTGCCCATGCTCCAGCTGCAGAGACGTAAATCAGCTGCTGTACGGTCTTCGCTGTCGCTGTCGGATTTCGTGCTCGTTTTCTCTTGCTTCCACTCACATAATGTGCGTTGAACCAACACCTCTTCATTTCATTTTTTTTTCATTCATTGCATATACATCATGGTCCATTTTTTGTTCATACAAAAAAAAACCCCTTCTCACCCACCCAACTCCCAGTTGAACACAAGTTGCTTTCCATGGTCGACTGTTACTCACCGGATACCATTGCTAATCAATCACCCCACCCCTTCTGCTCTCTGAGTTCCATTCATCTGTTTCTCTGCTGGCCTTCAAGACTATTACCTACCCATTCACCCACTATCTTCACGCGTACGTATGCGCATGCATTAAAATTCTCCCCCACATACCATATGGTCACCTGGTTATTAGTTGGTTACTTGGGTTTTGTGGATATGTAGCTTGGACCCCGCTGTTGTACTTTTTCTTTGATGCTTGCGCCTCCTCTTGATGTTTGTTTTTGGCGGTAAATGTTTTAATGTAGGCAATCATGAAGAACATCTTTGTGGCTTGTTTTCGATATATGGTCTTTCCGTCCCCTCCAAATGATATTAACCCGAGGCGATGATGAATTACACCGGTAAAGATTTGGCGAATATGTTATAATACTTACAAGTTCGCGGATAGATGATGATTGGTGTGGCGCATAGATGATAACGGAGATGGAATCTGCACTGGACCTCAAGATAACTGGTGAAAACAACAAGGATGGTATGAGATTGATGAAGCTGCTAGGGGGTATAATTAACATATGATTTTTCTTCCGGTGAACCTATCTATGGGTCGGACGCGGTCGGAAGGTCGCTAGAGACGCGAACGTGACAACGTGACAGTGATGTAATCTGGGGAGATGTGATAAAATCTTGGACTTGGATTGTCTGATAACCACCACGTCTTCGAATTTCTCTCAACAATAAAACATGGGTGTCTTTGATATTGTCCCAGTACGTCGATGTTGGAGTTCTAATACTGATGAATGGAAGCTGATGATGGTTAAAGACTGGTGTGCTCACCGGCGATAACGTGAGGAAGCTCTTTGAGTTCGCGAAGGAGAACAACGTACGTTGGTATTTCGTTGTGAGATCGCGCTGAGGCTGACATTTTTCCAAAGTTTGCTATCCCAGTAAGTCTTCGATCATCTCCGGGCAACGGTCTCTCTCGAGCTTTTCTTACAGGCCATCGTAAGTGATTTGATATCGGAATTTGCGCCCGATCGACTTATACTCGTACTAGAACGTCACTTCTTCCTCGACAGCAAATGCTGTCCTTGAGGCTGCCAGGTGCGTGATGTGAGATGGTCCTATTGTGACGTTCTCCAACTCGGCTTTAGGGATATCAAGTCGCCGATCATCCTCCAGGTCTCTCAAGGAGGCTCCGCCTACTTTGTCGGCAAAGGGGTTGCCAACGACAAGCAACAAGCCTCCATCGCCGGCGCGATTGCCGCCGCCCACCATATCCGCATCGCCGCCAAGGCATATGGTGTCCCCGTCGTCCTCCACAGCGACCACTGTGCGCATAAACTCCTTCCATGGTTCGATGGCATGCTCGAGGCCGACGAGGCCTATTTCAAGCAGCATGGAGAGCCCCTTTTCTCTTCTCACATGCTTGATCTCTCCGAGGAGTCCAAGGAGGAGAACATTGCCACTTGCGTGAAGTACTTCAAGCGCATGGCGCCTCTCGGTCTCTGGCTCGAGATGGAGATTGGTATCACCGGTGGTGAGGAAGATGGTGTTGACAATACTGGTGTTGATAATGCCGCGCTTTACACTCAACCGGAAGATGTCTACGATGTCCATGCGGCGCTGAGCGCCATCAGCCCCAACTTCAGCATCGCTGCTGCCTTTGGCAACGTTCACGGTGTTTACAAGCCTGGAAACGTCAGGCTGCAGCCTGCACTTCTCGGAAAGCACCAAGCCTTCACCAGCCAGAAGCTTGGCGGCAAGCAAGAGAAGCCGCTGTGAGTACTGATGTCAAACCGTGAGGAGCATGGTGATTGAGTTCCTTTTCCAGGTTCCTGGTCTTCCACGGTGGATCTGGCTCCACCAAGGAGGAGATTGCCACTGCAGTCAGCCACGGTGTGGTCAAAATGAATGTCGATACTGATACCCAGTTTGCGTATCTCTGTGGTATCCGTGACTTCATCCTGAAGAAGAAGGATTATCTGCTGCAGCAGGTTGGTAACCCAGAGGGAGCCGACAAGCCCAACAAGAAGGTGTGTGTGATTTTTGGTTCCAACGGATCGCCGTTAACTTCCGTAACTTGCACAGTACTACGATCCTCGTGTCTGGGTGCGTGAGGGTGAGAAGACGCTTGTTGAGCGTGCCAAAGAAGCGTGCAAGGATCTCGGCAACATCGGTGCGTCGTCTCATTTTTTCACACTACTTTCACCAAGTTGACTCGTCTCACAGCCCGCCTTTGAGCGCACGAGAGCAAAAAATAGCATGTATCAGACGTGTAACAAATAACAATGATTTATTATTAGCCCATGTTAGTCTAGTCCATAGTCAAGTCCGGTATGTCGCTTGGTTTCAACTTTTTGGGTTTTGGGCCCTTGTGCACTACAACTTTTCCTTTCGCGGGCCCGCCTTCCTTCTCCAGAAAGACTAGCAATTTCGCTGATGTGGGTTTGTACTCTCGTTTTCCCCGCTCCTTCGCCTCGCCCTTGAGTCTCATTATGAGCTTCCCTGCGCATATCTGTAGTTCATTCACGGTCAGCATCTCGTCTTGCAGGCCCATCGTTGGTGGGCCAGCCTTCTTGGCTGAAAGTGCAAGCTCGACATGGTTGCCCTTGGCAAGTTCTTTACGCATCCTGCGTATCAAGTGCTCCTGGTCCGTAGGTGTGGCATCCGAGAATAGAACAAACTTCTTGCCAGAAGATGGCTCGGGTTGAGAGTGGGTGGTATCAGGGGTATCAGCTGCAGGTTCTGCAGTTCCAGTTCCCTCGAGAAATACGGCGAGGAGACCCCGAGCAGGGCGCAACTCGCGTTCCTTCCATTCCTTAGACACATCGAGCAAGCTCTCGATAGCCTCCGAGGCACGTTGATCCATCGCGGCAGGGTCGAGTTTGGACTGCCCTGACTTGCGCGCAAAGACGAGATCGACGCGGGCTCCACGTGAGAGATCCTCGCGGACCTTGTTGACCTTGTGAGCAAGGTCCGCAGGGGCCGAATCCCAGCTCAGCTGGACTTCCTTGTGCACATTTTTACGTGCGACCTGGCGTGCTTTGTATGCTGCCTCGGCAGCACGTGTAACTTCGAGATAACGGTCGAAAATTCTGACGATTGGCTCAGGCTTGTCGGTCATGAGCTCGAGGTAATGTGAGCGCTTGTCCATTGTGGCAAGAATAGACGTGAGTGGCTGGAGAGCGCCAAGTTTGCCAGTGTCTGACTCGACAAGACGGACGAAGCGGTGGGGGATGGCAGCATCTCGCAGGGGCCCTTTCCGTTTTGCAGCCCTTTCTGCTTGAGACTTTTGTTTTGCGGCCAGAAAGGCTTTTAGGTCGAATTTTTGTTTTGAAGACGACGGATTAGTTGGTGCAGGCTGCGAGGCAAACGAACGAGTTTGAGTTTGACGCAGCGCAGACCGGAAGCGAAGCATGGCTGCCAATTTTCCAGAAATGTCACATTTTGATTGCAATAATTATTTATGATCTTCCCACACGTCCTTGCCATGAGCCATCTACTCATTGTCGCCGTTGTCGCTGTCTTCGCCGTCCTCGCCCATGCACAGACCTTTACTTCCACCGATATGTAGGCCACTCGCCCTCTAGCCTGTCCTTTACTGATCTTTATCCCCAGCAACGGCAATACTATCGTCGGTGTCCTCACTCTAAACCCGCTGGGCATCCCCACCACCTCCGCCATGTACGTCTAGCCATGGCCTTACCTTTTTGCAAGACTAACCCACCCTCTCAGAGAAACCCTTGGTCCGGGTGTGATCACCACTTCACCGACCACTGACCCTGTAGTCGCGACTACCCCAACGACGACATCAACGCTCACGGTAATCACTGATACAACCCAGGCCGAACAAGGTCCAGTCGGCCAGCCCACAGTGACCACATTCAGCCCGGGCGGCCCAACACCGTTCACGTATACCACCATCATCAACGGAGTCACCTCTGTCGTTTTAGATACCTTCACTCCTACAAACCCTGCTACCCAACCGCCCATCGTTACTGCGACCGGCACCATTTGGGATTTCAGCTCATGGCAAGCTGTATTTGCGCCATCATCGACCGCTATCCCGGGTGCGAATGGCGCAGTCGGTGGCCCACTCATATCAGGTTCCCTCGTTCTTGGATTTGTGGTAGGCACGTTGCTTGTGCTATATTAGGACGTCATAGACTATATGTTACACTTGGACATTTTACGACTATCCTCGACACCTACGTCCGACTGTACAAAAAAATGCATACATAGAAATGCTTAGATGGACACCTGTTCTACCATTGTAACGTGTATTTATTCATACTCCCGTCGTATACTTCACTGTTGATCAAATGTACTGCGCAGCATATACATGTGTTTCATGTAGCTGTATTTTTGGAGATCAAGACACCGGGCGCGGTTGCAACGCCGATCGCTGACGGTAGCCAAGCCTCTGTCAGCAACATCAATCTAGCGTAGTCGAGTTGTGGCGCAAGCCAACAAAAACCGAATGCCGTTACGAACTGTAATGATAGATGCACGCGTATACAGCCCGGTGTCATTGATTGACGAAAACAAACTCCTCCCAGCAACCAAGAAAAGGAAATACTTTCGCATCGACTATGTAGATACAATATCAGCTGATTGATCACTTTAGCTTCGTGAACATTCCCTTCGACAGCTCTAGAGTTGCAACCTCGGCTTCGAGAGTTTTGCGCTGGGAGCACAATCAGCACCACATCTCAGTCAACAGGAGATCACAAACCTTTTCTTCGTTGACAAGACGCACGTTCTCGGGGACAGTCTCCACATAGTCCGGCTGTGATTCCACCTTGACAACCTTTTGCAAATTCATCCGTGCTAGATCGAGTTTCTTGTCACATTTCGCAATCTCGACATCCAAATCGACGAGTCCCTTGAGAAAAAGTGATACATATCAAGTGTGTTGTGAGACAAAAATCAGCATACCCGAACAAGTGTGTGAACAGCGACCGATGGTGTGACAACAGCACCACCGCATCCGGCTGGAATTTCGTTCAACTCGCGAACGACCTTTGCGGACTTGCATCCCTTGGTGAGAGCAACAATCGTGGGTAGTTGTGACTCGAAGAGTGCGGCCTCTTCGCTATTTTGTATATGCAGGAAGACTATGGGGGACCATGAGTATTGCATTGCAAAAGTTTATGAGGGACGTACACTGAATTTCACTTTGCAGATTGTATGACGCTGCAAGCGATCGGCCAGTCTTGAGAGAAGAGAACACGAGATCAAAGCTCTTGTCAGCGGCCTCAAATACGAAGGCATTATCCTGCGGGACGAGAATATGAATACAAGAATTGCGTAGTACTAACAAATGTTACGAACGTGTACGGGGAAGGCGGACACCATGATTGAGGGTGTGGAATCGTTTGGCCGTCTTGGCAGACGTTGCCACAACTCTTCCGTCACGAAAGGCATGAAAGGATGGAGTAACTTCAGACCATAGTCGAGGCATGTATAAAGTGTTTGCTGAGCTGATTTTCTCGTCTCGATGGGTGCCGACTCGTCGGTCATGGGCTTCATGGCTTCCTGCAAAGCCACGTGGAGTGAACAAACTGAAGAGGATAATCCAATTTGATGCAAGACTTACAATGTAGACATCACAGAGCTCGTATAGCCAGAAGTTATAGGCGGATGTCGTGGCATTCATGAAATTCCGCTCCCCAAGTTGTGTGTTGATCTCAGCCGCGGCAATGTTCAGTTTGTGCAAAATCCATTTCTCCACAAGGCTCTCTTTTCCGGTAGGCTGCAGACTTTGTCAGATACAGAAACAAGGAGAAGACGGGATGTCCATGCCTTCGAGGTTGGTTCCGGTACAAACGATTCATCCAATTTGAGCATGGCAAACTTCGTGGCGTTGAAAATCTTATTGCAGAATTTGCGATATCCTTCCACACGCAGGATTTCTAGATTTATATCACGACCTGCAGAAAATTAGCACACCACCAGGAAATCAGAATGAGTGGCTAACCTCCGCCGGAATACGCGCAAAGTGCGAAGCGTAACGCATCCGTTCCACACTGAGGAATACCCTTTGGGAAATCTTTCTTCTGTCCAGCTGTCGCTTTAATAATCTCCTTCTCGTCCAAGTTGCCCTCGCGAAGCTTTGCATGGAGATTCTCGAGGGTTTGACCTTGAATAACATCGATGGGATCAATGACATTTCCGAGGGACTTGCTCATCTTGCGACCATGGGCGTCGCGAATCATAGCGTGGCAGTAAACCTCTTTGAATGGCATTTGCCCCGTGAGCTTGATGCCTAGAAGCACCATGCGAGCTACCCAGAAGAAAAGAATGTCCCATCCGGTCTCGAGGAGTGATGCGGGATAGAACCTTTGGAAGTCAGAGGTCTGATTCGAGTCAGGTCATCAGCAAGAAAAGAACACGTAGTTCGACTATACATACTTTATCGGGCCAACCCATGATGGAGAAAGGCCATAGGCCAGACGAAAACCAGGTATCAAGTACATCCTCATCCTGCTCTAGTGTAAAGTTCCGTCCAGCGGCTAACGCCTCTCCGCGCTGCTGGGCTTCTTCTATCGTGCGTCCCACAACCCAGTTTTTACCGTCGTTGACCTATGACGCAGTCAGCTTCATGGATCACTAGTAGCATGGGCGAATCATACATCTTGATCATTTCCTTCAATCCTGACGAAATAGGCAGGACACCTGTGTCCCCACCATAGCTGACGCGAAATGCACCAATCCTGGATGCCCTCTAGCCATCTATACCATTCATTTTCGGACTGCTTTGGCTGGATCAACAACTCGCCCGCTCGCGTGCGCTTGTGGTAAATTTTAAGTTTGTCGTGGTGCATAGATGAATCAAAGTTGCTTTACCTTCATCGCCTCTTCTGCGAGAGGTTTGCAATTCACCCACCATTGTGGCTTGAGTACAGGCTCTATCAAATCACCGGATTTACTACCCCAAGGACACAGTCAACTTCCGTTTTCAAAGTGTCGATACAAGTGCTTTACTCACCTACAGATCGGGATTTGCATTGGATTGTCCTTCGTCTCAATATAAAGGCCCTTCTCCTTCAACAGCTTCACGACCTCCACACGAGCATGGAATCGTTTCATACCCTGTTCTACTGGTCAGTAAACAAGTATTATCTTAAACAGAACACACACGTTGAAATGTTCTCCAGCATTGGCATTGAAAGTGCCATCATCGTTCAAAATGTTGATGAACTCCAGATTGTGCCTCACACCGACTTCATAATCATTTGGGTCGTGTGCAGGCGTGATCTTGACGGCACCTGTACCAAACTCCATATCGACAATGATTGAGTCGGTCACAATAGGGATGCGACGGTCAAGGAATGGATGGACAGCGAATTTTCCGTGCAGGTGCTTAAGAGTCGAAGTCAGTTGCCAGTAGCATGTACATCTACATCAAGATGCTGCACCTTATATCTAGGATCATCAGGATGTACAGCAATCGCAGTGTCGCCGAGCATGGTCTCTGGACGTGTCGTAGCCACAATGATGCGTTCATCTAAAAGAATGATAATTCATGCTTGAGATAAGTCGAACACAACGAAGACGCCTACCTGAGCCCTCGATGAGATATGCAAAACTTGTGATCACACCAAATTCGAACTTCTCCTTGATTTCGTATCCAGGGACGTTGAGTAACGTCCTTCCCGTAAGCTGTTTTTGTTCCACCTTCATCCACGCAATTAATAGAAGTGTCAACGTCTGGATGCTAGCATACACACCTCGAGGTTGGAAAGGGTGGTATTTAGCTTGACACACCAGTTGACAAGACGGTTTGCACGGTAGATGATACCTTCCTCATGTAGCCTACAGAAAGTCTCGACGACAGCTTTGGATAGAGTCTGAGCGAAATGATCTTGATGAGTATGGAATTATCGCTGTGATATTTTCAAAAAAGCACCTCGTTCATGGTGAACGCCACTCTGTCCCAATCATAACTTCCTCCAAGTCTGTGCAACTGGTTGGTAATTTTTGCCTGATACCTATACCCACAGTCAATTTTTCCATTCTTCACAAGAATGCATTGGGGGAAAAGTGACTGACTCGTCTTTCCACTCTCTCACAGTGTCAACAAACTTCTCCCGACCGAGATCATGTCGTGTTTTACCCGAGGTTTTGTATAGGCGTTTCTCAACGACGCTTTGTGTCGAGATACCCGCGTGATCGAACCCGGGCGCGAAGAGTGTCTCTTTCCCAAGCATACGATTCCTAATTGCATCTCAGAACGCGAGGATGAACGACACTGCACTCGCGAAACGTACCAGCGTACCAAAGAATCTTGGATCGCGGTCGTGAGACCATGTCCGATATGCAGACTGCCCGTCACATTGGGTGGTGGTGCTGGAACGACGAATAGCTCTCGTTTCTCTCCGTCTTTGAGGGGGAAGTACTTTTCTGTTGATTCGGGCTTGAAGAGGCCCTGTGCGGACCACCAATCGTACCAGGCCGCTTCAATGGCAATGGGGTTGTATCCAGCCCCCATGGGCTGTGACATATCTTTACAGACGCGTCTATAATGAACTGATTTGAGTGAATAGAGAAACCGTATGTGGCGCACCCTTCTTCTCGCCCTTGGGAGTAGTATTCACGAAAGGAACGTCTGCTGCATCGTCTTTCTTCGCCTTTTCCGCCTTGGCCTTCTTCTCAGCGTTGGGTGCAGCTTTAGCGGCCTTAGCAGCAAGCTTTGCCTCCTTCTCTAACCTCTTAGCTTCCTTTTTTGCTATAGATCTGGTTGAACATGTGAATTACAAGCAATAAGATAGGATTGGACGGACCAGCGCTCTTGGTCGTTGGGTTTTTAGCGTCAGCATCGACGGTGAGGTCCTGCTGGGGAGGAGTAACTGACTCGGACATGAGATATCTGCGATAGATTGGGATAGATGGACGACGGCGACAAACGGAGGCAGATGTAAAGAGACGATATCGATTCATGCACTTCGTGACTCCTTCCCCTGGCCTCGGCTATATCCGTCTACAAAATTTGTGATCTCGATCTAATCTACAAATCTCAGCATCCACGAAAACATAAACATCCATATAGACTATTACAAGAAAGCTAGAAGTATATCATACATCATCTCTACCCAACGTGCCTGCTCTTCCGCGACTTGACAACAGTCCCTGATCGTTCCAACGAAGCCTTCAGACTCTTGATCGTCTGCACGATCTCCCCTAAGGCGGTTCGAATGAACACAACGAAACCATTCTGAAGATCCATTCACAAACCTGCGAGTTTAGGGCTTTCAGCCTCAAAATCGTATCTCTTGTTTGTCCCTCCTCGATTCAAGACAAGCTTGAACATAGATGAAGTCTTTGCGGACTGTTGGCAGTCCGCGATACTCTTGATATGATAGGACGAGGTCTTTCCACTATCAAAGACGACTTTCATTGCTCTGTTTGTCGAGGGCATGATCTACAATATGTTTCGTCAGCATTTAGATCACACCATGGAAGAGAGGCTTTACATGTATGTAGACACCATCAATGGCAAGCGTCCGCTCCTGGCGAGCAAGTAGCATTGGGGCTTTGCGGTATATCATATATTTCTGATAGGTTGGCAATCATAAGCACCTTAGCCTGTATTGTCCAAAGTTGGGATCGTTGTAGAAATGTGCACTGTATCTGCGGTGTCGGCAACCCGGATGCGTAGAAATATGGGCGGTCCTTGACTTGATGAAGGCCCTAGTGATGTTGAGAGCGGCAGCGAGCCAAGAGTCGAACCAAGGATGGCGCTGCTGGGGGCACCGAGACTGGGAGCGGAAAGATTGATCAGCTTCTCTGCCTTTTTCGTTATCCGTGAGGGATGGCGCTGGATCTTCGAGTCGAGGAGCTGATTTTGTTGTGCTTTCGAGATGGGGCATTAACAGAGTGAAGACGAGTTTGAAAAGATAGAGGAACCTTGCGCAGGTGTGGCCTCCAGTACAGCATACGCATCCGCATTGAACTTTGATGTCTTACCCATGCGATCCGGCGCTTCAGGATACGAGAGTCAGCGACTATGGTGTAGGGTCCTTACAAGACGCACGTGGAAAATCATCATCTACCTCTCCGTCCTCCTCCGCGATACGCAAAATCCAACCAACAGCCGACACCTTTGTTTCCCACCTCGGGTCCGACTCCCCAGACAATCCAGCATCCAAGCGAGGCTGCCACCCCTCTGACCAGTACGTCCAAAGCGAGAATCCGATGACCTCTTCTACCGTCGCATCCTTCCGCACGTTCAGCTCCATTGGTTTCCCCTTCGGACGGGTCGCATGCGGGAAGTAGACGATTACATCCACCGAAGCACTCTCCCCACGCCCCGATACAGCCGCATACATCTCCGAAAATGGGTTGGAAGAAGCGTCAGCAGAGGCCAGCATCGACGAGAGCGCCGATTTGAGCGGCTTGAGAGTTGGTGCCTTCTTTTTGGCAAAGAGGGGGTCTACTGGGGGTGCAGGAGGCTGTTGAGTCCGAGGTTGGAGACTGCCTGCTTCGGGCTTTCGGTTGCTGTGTGCCGGTGTGATCATCTCGAAGGTACCCGCTACGGAATCGACGACGCGTGGCCGGGAGTTGTCTGGCGACGTTTTCTGATCTTCGCTCACCGGACTGAGGCGAGAGGTCGCCCTTGGGCGTAAATGTGGCCAAGGAGATGTGGGATCCGAGGAAGCACCGGAGATGACAGACATGGCATCTGAGCCCGAGTTGACCGCAGGCTGGCCTGCATAACCACTGTATTCAGTCGTTATTAGTGGATCAACGAAAGGTCGTATGATACTCACAAGTCAAAATCGTCACCCTCGTCCATGCTATCCACGTCACCATCGTCAAAGTCACCATCAGACGAGGAATTGTCTGCAACAGGGATTTCATCTGAAGAATCTGTATCGAAGTTCTGAGGCGGCAGAGGTAGAGCAGCTCCGGCTGGTCGTCGTGCAGCCATCCTCGCGCGTCTCCTCTTCTCCATCTCTGCAGCGCCTTTGAACTTTGGAATGAATTGCGCAACCTTTGGGGCCGGAGCCTCCTCGACAAGGGTCGGACCGTGTGCCTTGAGATTCAACGACGAGGGCTCGGCAGACTTTTCGTCCGGGAGAGATCTCACCAGAGGCGTAGAGGATGAAACAGGTACTGAACTTGAGAAGACATCCTGAACGGGGGCGCCGGCAGATACAAAGTTCTGAACTTGAACATCTCTCGGCGTACCAGACATGCGACGGGAGAGAGAAGTCCTCCTTCCATCGACGCGCATTCCAAAAGCTCCGGACCTGTTACCCATGATAGTTTGTGTGTGCTTGAGTCGAGCGCCGGGGAAGCCAGAGAGCCGCTCTGCCTCGTCTTCACTGACCTGGGGACTGACAGGCATATTGAGCTCTGGCCACCGTTCGCTATCGGCGAGAGAGGCGGCCAGGATGAATGGGTTGGCATTGTAAGAAGGATCCAGGGTGATGAGACGGGGAGCATAGATGTCCTCAATGTCGCGCAGGTAGGAGAGACGAAGGGCGTGGATGAGGTAACTGCGTGGAGGCTGTTAGATGTATTGTAGACGCAGAGTCAGCACGCACTCTGTATCACTTATGAGAGACATGGACGTTCACAAGTAACGCGTCACGGGACCAGTCAGTAACGCGTGGGCTGCTTACCTCAGCCGCATCAGCTTTTTTCTGGCAACGATGAGCGGCGTCGCGGCGTCGACGACGATAGCGCGCAGTCCAGCTGCTCGTCGTCTTGTGCGTCCTCCAACGCGGTTTGGACGCACTCCAGAGACCAGACGGCATCTGCGCAAGGACAGGCGCACGCAGCTGCCCATTCCCCACGTCAAAATCCTCACCCGCGAGTTTGCGCAGTCTCGCTTCGAGGACCACTACCACACCACCGTCGCAGACAATGTCATGTACATGACCTACTTGCATGAGCCCCATGCCCGTCCTCCTCCCCGCCAGATCCGTCTCACATACGACCCCAACGACCCCTACACCAAGAACCGTCCCAACCCCCCCGTTGGAGGCTCTCAGATTGGAAAGAAACCCCCGCCACCCTCCACCCCAGCAAACGTCGTTCGTCTCGACAAGATTTCTATACACACCATGCAGAAAGACGTCCTTCAGAGCAAGCACAACCTCCTCGGCCCTCTCATGGCCCTCCGTGCAATCACCGGAGAGTCTTACCAGGCCGGAGGCAGACACAGCGTCGAAGGCATCCAGATCGTGCGCGGTAAGAAGGCCGTTGGTGGCTGGATCCGCCCAGGCGTCCCCGTCGGTGCCAAGGTCGACCTCAGGGGCCCAGCCATGTACGACTTCCTCAACTCCCTCGTTGAGTTTGTCCTTCCGCGCATAAGGGACTTTGGAGGTGTGATCCTCCCACCCCAATCATCCTCCGTCAACTCTCCCAGCGCCGTGTCGGGCGTCGTGTCCTTCGGGCTCCCTCCCGCTGCAATGGCCCTCTTTCCCCAGATTGAAGTCAACTTGGACTCGTATCCAAAGCAGTATGGCATGCACCTGCATTTCGTGACAAATGCGACTGGTGTCGGTGCACAGAACAGAGCAAGAGCGTTATTGTCAGGGTTCCAGATACCTTTCTTGCGCAAGTAGTCACGGTCAGTTCTCTCTGTAGCATCGTACTACCTAAGGCTCACGCTTAGCATGTTCGCGTTCAGAAACGCCATTGGACCGGCCACCGGGACGGTGGCCGTCTTACTTGGCCCACTGCTGAAGGTTTTTTAAAATGCACAGACATGCCCGTTAGAGGATACATTCTGCCTATATTAATGTACTATTATCTGTTCGCAACCTACCGTTGATCCTTCCACTTTTTTCGGAGGAAATTGCAAGTTGATTCGATCACATGCATCAAATTACGTTGATCGTAAAAAGGGCCACAGCCCGACTCTTGTGGCTGCTTGC
>JABFYK010000132.1:4692-27592 GCA_018849495.1 Termitomyces sp. T123_Mx157
GGGACACTATGGTCCCAAGAAAGTTCTTATCTCTAGTCTATGGAGGCGGTCTTCAGTGCGCGTGGGCTAACGTTGCGGAAGACACACAGAAGAGACTTAATAACCATAAATATACAGCCTTCCTGTACTTGAGCTTGGATCTTAACTGTCATGCGCCAGAGATGCCAGGTTCTCCTGGATTGTATTTTGATGCTGGATGTAGAGGGGTTGCATATCCAATCAAGGGGACCCATAGGCTTATCACACGGATAGCGAGGACTCCAAGAGGGCCGGTTTGGCAGTACCAAGGACAGTACAAGCTGTCTCCTTCTAATCCTCTGACAACCCGAGAATGGGCATCGGTGGATTCCTCGGTTAGCATTTCACCCAAGAATTAGAAAGTGAATATTTTCACCTTTGACGTGCCGACCCCCGACAGGTCCGAATGAATTGGGCAGAAGAGATTTGGAAGTCTGCGGAGTGGGGAAAGGCGGCTCGAGTTCGTATCTCCCTCCGCAGGAACTTAGGAAGGCCGTGCACAGAAGAAGAATTCAATGAAGCCTTTGACACGGAAAACGATTATCGAAATATTACTGTTGGTGACATTGCGCATGCCTTGTTGCGAGGCGAAGAGGTTTGTCGTTGTCGTCCTTCCTCAAGGACACTTTTGATTATAATGCCAATACTCACATATGATGATATCAAGTCCGTCGCTGTATGGACCATGAAATGTGTTGGGTATGATGCTGAGTTTCAGCATGACCTGTCAGCAAAATATGCTGATTGGACCCCACCGCCGAAACAAAAGAAAAAGGGGAAAGATTCAACCAAGACCAAGGATAAGATGAGACCAAAGGACAAGGATTCCAAATCAGAGGGAAAACACCGCAGAACTGGACAGAAGAGAAAGAGAGTTGCGGACTCTGATAATGACTCTGATGAACTGTCGGTAGATGAAAGCCGTGATCAGGACGCGGAAGACGAAGAGGAACTTGTCGACTATTATGATCGACTTCGCGGTACTCGTTCACGACCCATAGTCATAGCTTGAGGCCCAAACCAAGCTCTGCGCCGTCGCAGTCTCAAAACCTGATAGAACTGCGAGTGAACCGTAGTCGGTACCTTGGATGTTGAAATATCCTGCGATTCGTTTCTTGAACGATGAAAACTTATACTTCATTGACTACTATGATCCACTAGTATGGCCCGCATGCCAGTACGTATCTATGTAGGCTGGATGCAAAGTGAAGATCTAAATATTACAGACTACGAAGATTCACTGTATACAGAATCCAAGAATGGTGGCTTGACAGAAAAATTAAAGTAGTCCTAAGGGGTACAAGATCAATATTGTCAGATACGATGATGCCGTCTCTGACTTGTACAGTCCTCACGACATCTGAGCGCAGCGATACAATGACGTTGAGTAGATGTAGAATTCCATGTAATGGATAAATTGATTCTAATTACTTCTGACAAAGCCTTCTTGTCTCTCGTTAGAGAGCTCCTCCAAACTCAACCCCTTTGTCTCGGGGATGAGAAGGGTCGAGAATATGCCGGTCAACATGAAGAAAGCGAAGATTTCCAAACTGTAATTAATAGATTGATCACTTGAGACTAACGAAAGAAATTACAAAAAAAATTACACACATGTGTTTGATGAACTTATTGCTCCCACCAATATCCTTCATCTGGGCGAAGCCGACTTGAGCAACAATAGCACCAAGCTTACCACTGGCAGCAGAGATGCCGTGGGCCGTTGAACGGTAACGTGTAGGGAAGGCTTCTCCGGGCACAATGAAAGTAGTAGTGTTGGGGCCAAAGTTCTGGAAAAAGTTGGTGAAGCAGTAAAGGACAACGAATCCCTTTTTGGCTGCGTCAGAAGCATTAAGCTTGTCGAAGCCGAAGCCTGAAGATTGTACTAAGTCGCAGTGAGATATATCAAGAACGTGAGCACATACCAAGGACAACGAAGAGGATGGTGAGTACGGTAAAACCCATGAGTTGGATAGGTTTTCGTCCCCATGAATCAATGAAGAAAAAGGCAAAGTAGTAACCAGGGAGCAAGCCGCCAGCAGAGAAGATCAAGTTACCAACACAAGTGTTCCACAAGTTGTCGTAGACGAGCCGAGTACCCTTGGAAGTGGGAGTGCCAAAATTGATTGCCTCAAGGACGATCGAGTTGTTGAGACTTAATCCGAAGAAAGCAATCTATGTGAAAATATAGTTGATTGACACTCCAATGGTGCAGGAGTACTCACATCGAGGGCAAACCAAGACCATGACGTGCCTAATAAGATCTTGCCGTTCTTCCACCGACCAAAGTAAGCGCGGAAGTCGGCCCAATTAGCTTTTGGAGCATTGACACGGTATACAGGAGCATCAGGATCAACGGTAGAATTGCCAGTAGTCAGAACATTCTTGATGTCATCGGAGGCTTGCTGGACGTTGCGCTCAATATCCATGGTAAATCGAGGGGTCTCAGGAATGGTGAGACGAAAGTAGAGAGCAATACACCCAGGCACACAACCAAGACCAATGAGAATACGCCAGACTTCATCGACATGGGCGGGGTTGTCAATGCTGGGGTCGCGAAGGATAGAGTTCTTGTAGGCAGCAACAATTATCAAGGCAACGAGGGCAGCGGCTAGAAAAGAAGATAAGAATACTGAGCTTGGATCATTTAAAAATGAGGAGGCGTACTGAAATTACCCCAACCCTGTGATGCGAACACAGCAGCCATCATGCGCCCACGAGTACGCGTAGAAGCAAACTCAGAGGAGATGACGGCAGAAAGGGGATAGTCACCGCCTATACCAATGCCCATCTATAATTAATTTTAGCGCGAGACAAAGATGACAAGTTGCTTATTTACAAGAAAACGCCAGACGATGAGAACGCCAATGATACCAACGGCATGGCCACCGCCAGACAATGCTTGTGCAAAGGTTGCGATGATAATGATCATCAACTCAATGCCGTCTGCAAATCTGTCAGTATCTTGAAGGAGCACCGGGTAGATGATGAAACACACTTACACATCCGCTTACGGCCGACTCTATCAGCCAACCAACCGAACAGAAGCTGACCGACAAGAGTGCCAATAGGAGTGGCAACTTTTACACCAAGATCCTGGTTCTTATTCAATTTTTGGCCAACGGCATTAGGAGGGGAGCCTGATCGGACGTAAATTCAGCTTCTTGTCACCATAGAAGATAATATAATTCACCCGTGCCGTAGACGTAGCCCAACATGACTGAGGCAATGTTAATTGCGAAGATATCATAGCTAATATGACCCTGTTAAGGCATTATTTAGAGAGAATAGCAAGAGAATACTTACGCATCTGTAAAGAAACCAACGCCAGCGACCAAGCAAACCTTGACATGAAACCAGCTGCGGCGCGTAAGAGAGCTGTGACCTGTTTGAAGACAAAGGACACCGACCTGAATGGGGCGTCGTCAATTTCTCGAAGAGCGGCACGGCGTCGACTGTCGATGTTGAACGCATAGCCCTTCCCAACATGAGCAGAACCGTCTCGAAAATCCTGGTCGCTTTCCGACATCATAGGAAGTGTTCACAAGGAAAGGGAGGAAAGTATCTCGGCAGGTGGAGCTTAGACAGTCTTTATACATTTACAGCGCACTGGATCGAGTGATTAACGGCATGCCAGTGGGAATCAGCCGACACACGTTCTTAAATATCGATACACAGAAGCCGTCGTGGCGCACAGCAACGCACAGCACTGCGCAGTTCATGCCAAAGCCTATCTATGTATGATTAAGAAAGTTTCCAGCTTTGGGTCAAGTTCGTCATTCAACCGTCCCAGAGATACCGAGCTCGAATCCATGCAACCCTAAACGTGACATAGTCCAGTGGTTTTCATTTTTGAACTCTGAAGGCGAATGTAGGTGTATGTTATCAACTGGACATGAGTATCATGGAGGAGACCCGAGTAAAGTTCGTCAATGTCAGAATGTCAGAGCTCGCAGCCGGTTTGATTGCCGAGATCGCTGCTTACAACTACCAGCCGGCGGGGACCTCCCAAGAAGATGAGAGCGAGAGGAGCAACAGGACCCATGAAAACAAGGCTGGGAAGCTAGGAATCACACACCACAGGTGGACACAGAGACCCGCGCACGCAGATGCACTGGTAGGACACAGCACATGACTCAACCCCAAGACTTCCCCCTGACGCAATACCTACCCATCCAACAGAGTTCTATCGTTAGCCTTCCGCGACGTGACCAAGCAAACCACACAAGCCACAAAAATTCTGCGAGGAAAGCTCTACTATACAATACCAAATTCTAAGTACACCACAGTAATGTACAGTGCTACATACACGGCGTAGAGTACTAGCACTGCTCTACCCCCGCCTCTCAGCCCAGTACTGTGGCTTGCCGGCGGTAAAAATAGATTTCATTCATTCTTGTGATACCAGGAACCATCCCCGGCCTCAGGTACACCGCGCGCGGGCGTGGGCGTTCTGAAGACTTGAAATCCAAACAGCGTGTTGCGCTTCTCTTCCTCATTAAATAATTATTCGCGATTCAACACAGAGACTGTTTCCCATCTGGGGAAGACTCCGCTAAGGGTGACGGATTGGTTCCTGGCAACAGCGGACTCTGTATTACCCTTCATCGTAGGTCACAAGTCCAAAAAGTAATGACTGCCATCAAGTGTGACAATGGGGTATCGTCATAAGTACATCGACAGGGACGCTTCTGGGTCAGATATTTATTTTAATTCAATTTGCCCTTGTGGTAAAGATCTTGTTCCTGGTACCAGGGCCGAGTCATGTCGATTTCTATATGATTGGAGGGCTCTGGAGGGATGCCATCGCACTACGTACTACTTTGGCCATCGAAAACGCGTTCCACTCCATTATGATCGCCTTTTGTCGAGTTCCAATTCTTTCTCTTGCCCTTATACTCGCCTCGCAAGGTATGCCGTATCTGATATAACCATCAAACTCCATCTTTCATCATACTGCTTACCTGTAGTTTTGGCCAGCCCAGAACCTGCTGAAGCAATCAGTGCACGCCAACTACCTGGACTTGATGCAAACCCTGTCCCACAACAATGTCAGAGCGATTGCTCGTCAGCTAAATCAAGCGTTTCAGTAAGTTTTGATTCGCGTAGATTTGAAGTAATGAATTGGTCATGAATGTGTTCTTAATTGCTTAGGGTTGCACAAGCCTTGATTGTATCTGCAAAGATACTACCATCTCTGTGATTGCTCAATGCCTGGACTGTGCCGTTTCCAATCAAAATTCTGGACTGGACGTTCAGACTGCCCAGTCCGCCATTGACAGTATGTTTGACCTCCAAGGTCTGATAGTGTCACCTCTCACCTGTGGATTCCAGATGTGATCAGTGGCTGCAAAACCGCAGGTTCTCCTGTCAATAATGTCACCATCTCCGCGAAAGATAGTGGTTCGAAGGACAACGGAGCCGCACACTCTATTATCATCAGTGCCAGTGCTCTTTTTGTGGCTGCACTGGGAGCATCGGTTGCCCTTGCTTGAAAGAGCTGGAAAGACATCCAAGATGTTACCTCGACGGTACTTTCATGTCCATCCGAACTGCAGATAAGGTTTCGTTTCGTCATCGAGCGCTATTCAATGCCGTACCTCGATATCCCTCGGAGGATCTTGCCAATAGTAGTACCTACTCATGGTACACAGTACTACTAAGTATCATGTCACGACACACGATGGCATACACCAGAGATTAAACACATACATACACATAAAGAGAACTGTCAAGCTGACCCGGCCCGGAAAGCCGGCTCTTGGATTTGATCCTTGACTCGGAATCCATAATTTTTGTTACCACCCCCCTTCTATAATCCCCTACGACCACAATGGCTCCAAGAACATGTGCTCTCTGCGAAAATGCGAAGGCGATGCTGAAGCGTCCAAAAACTGGGCAACAAATTTGTCGGGACTGTTTCTTCTACGTTTTCGAGACCGAGGTGCACAATACAATAACCCAAGCCAAGTTGTTCCAACCGGGAGACAGGGTAGCGATAGGGGCGTCTGGAGGCAAAGGTTTACCATACTTGCATCATTTATTGTATTTTTGCTTAAATCTAGCCTCTAGATTCAACTGTACTAGCCCATGTTATGAAGACGCTGAACGAACGCTATCACTATGGCTTAGAACTGTTCCTATTATCAATAGATGAAGGGATCACGGGATACCGAGACGACTCTTTGGAGGTGTGTTTATAATCGCAGACAGGTTACAAAGACTGTTGCTTAGTTCTTGCTACCAGACGGTCAAGCGGAACCAACAGCAATATGACATGCCACTAAAGATCCTTTCTTATGACGAGCTATACGGTTGGACAATGGACGCGATTGTGTCTCAAGTCGGGAGAAAAAATAACTGTACCTTCTGTGGTGTCTTCAGGCGACAGGCCCTAGATCGAGGTGCCGCGATGTTGAATGTCGACCACATCGTTACTGGCCACAATGCAGATGATATCGCAGAAACAGTGTTAATGAACAGTGCGTCAGATTCATCTCCATCCGTATCTGTTCTCTGGTAACAAGGGCCATAGTCATGCGTGGAGACATTGCGAGATTAGGACGGTGTACGGCGATATGCACACAAGGAGAGGATACGATCAAGCGATCGAAGCCCTTCAAATATGCGTATGAGAAGGAGATTGTCATGTAAGTATGCCTACGGTTCCGCCATGACTAATGTACATTCCTCACGATCATCTGCAGGTATGCATATTTCAAAAAACTCGACTACTTCTCGACAGAATGTATATATTCGCCGGATGCCTACCGGGGGCATGCACGCGTCTTTCTTAAGGAATTAGAAGCGGCTCGACCAAGTGCGATCATCGACATTATCCATTCCGGAGAGGCTTTCGAAGTGCGAGAGGAGGTCAAGGCGACTCAACGGGCTCAGCGTTAGTTCCTTCGTATCTCACTTTGAGATATCAGTGTATATTGACATAAACTATAGAGACATGTAAGAGATGTGGTTACATATCAAGTAACGACCTCTGTAAAGCCTGTACTCTGCTCGAAGGCCTTGAGAGAGGAATGGCTAAGTCTGGTATTGTACGTGCCTTTTTACTGTTTCTTGGGCTTCATAATGATTTCTTTCTCCGTTCGTTCAGACTGACCGAGGCCGAAAGCAGCTAGAGGCACAAGGTCCTACGCCAGATAATCTCCGCACAATCCCGCTCTTCAAATTACCCTCTGGAGATCCTTCAATAGCTATTGAAGCTTCCTCATAACATCTACTCATGCTATCTTTACCTTACTAACTAATATATTTCTTACAGTAATCGACACACTAAGATATCCACATTCCTATGTACAAACTAGACTACATGAACTTCTTGTATAGAAGCAATAAACTATTAACGGAAACGAGATTAATAAACTAGGGATGGGAATTATCCAACGACCTTGACGGCCAAAGATCCCCCATTCATGAGGACGCCGTTGTCTCTACTTACAAAAAGTTCGTGTGCTTTCTCAAAGGGAACCGCTCGAGGTCCATTAGTCCGTTCCGTCCATTGACCCTCCCCGACCCAAGGTCGGATGTTAGCCTCGGTAACGATCCCAAGTACCTCACGAAGAGTGTCCCTAATATCTTCGCCCTCCCAGTCAACATCTTGAGCATGACTGACCCACGCATACCCAACCTTTCCTTCTAGCTTCTTCCCATCTGCCCTACTCCCAAAATTGAGCGATCTCAATCCCGCCTTGAAAGTATCTCCCGCACTAGGTATCATCCGCCCCGGGAAATCACCTACTAGAGTAGTAAATTGCTTGATCCCAATACCTGTACGTTTCGTCTTGTCCTTCTTCCCGCCTGTATCGGCAGCGGCAGCGCCATCGACATTCACGACCCTCAAAAGCCGCTCGGCCGCCTCCCACACCTCCTTGCCACCGATCGTATCCAACACTGCATCAAACATATCGCCATCTTCGCATAATCCCTCAATAACTCTTACGACCGCGCCTCTCTCCCCATCCCCTTCCTCTCCATCATCAAAAATTACCTCTTCTCCTCCCCAATTACGCACTCGTTCCTCAATCCTCCGCATCCGGTACCTATCTCGCTCGTCCGTGCCATCTAGATCTCTATCAAGCAACCCATCCTCCTCATGATGCAAACACCTGAAAGGCACGTGCACAGACACTCGCCACCCCCGGTGCACAAGCATCTGCACCGCCATTGCGCCCGCCCCATCGTGCCCCCTCAACACCAACGCGCGTCGTCTCCTTGTACCATCCAGCGCATCCTTCGCCACCCGCTTCCCATTCATAGTCCCAACGTCCGTCGCAGAATGAGAGAACGCAAACGCAAAGGTCCGTATTGCACGATAGGCTGGGATTCCACATCCAGGCAGGAGAGCGAGTTCTTCGAGACTAAGCGGGAGCACCATCTGCGACGGAACATGTGATGACGATGCCCAAACATTGTTCGAACCTTTGAGCAGTTGTATGCTTTTGCTGTTATTCTGTGATGGATCAGTAATTCGGAAGGGTGAGGGCTTGGAGGGGCCTGGTTCAGTATCTGACGTCATTCTGCTGAATGAGAACTGGCTGGTAGGAACGTTCAATGTAGCCTTGGATAGGGACGAAAGTCCATCCTGCTGCATACGGGGATACGGCGCACGATGCACGCGATGTCGGTCGACAACAATAAATTCCGTAAGGGCGCCACACTGTTAGAAAATAATATGCGTTAGCATAGCATCGAGTGATATCGAATTCAAATATATGGCCAGTCTCCTCCAGCCTACTCTCAGCGTCATGAGGAAGGACCGCTGTCGTCTTCTCAAAAAGGAAATGTACCAGCTTACCTTCCTTAGATCCAGTAATCCCACAATCCAGTCTCCTTTCTTGACAACCTCATCCCCAACTTCCCACCCGCATTCCAACACCCGTCCAACGAAACTCCTGCCAGGAACATAACCCACCACAGCGGCTGGGGTATACGACGAGGATGGAGGCGTAGACGGCGGTGTGGCCGTTGGCGAAGATGGCGCAGCGTTGCCTCCTAAGCGACTGAGTGTCGATCTCAGACTGACGCTCCTCTTCGGCGTCTCCATCAACGTACGAGGCTCAGTTGCCTCTGCCGATGTATTTGAGCGAGATGAGCCTCCAGTACCACCACTGTTGCCCCCGAACACCAAACGCCAATCAACACCGTCTACCCCCACAGCCCATACCTGTACAAGAACACTCCCACCTGGTACGTGGGTTGGCGGTTTTCGGTACGAAGTAAATCCCAAAGGTAGATCCAAGGCTGCAGAAAACGTTTCTGGTTTCTTCCCCTTCTTGTACTCTTCCTGACTCCTGTTTCTTGAGCCAAATCCTGATGGCGGTCCGGGCGAAGGTGACGTAGATGTCGAAGCTCGCCGAAATAAACCAATGATTTTTTTACTCGGAGTCGAGTAGGGACTAGACGGGGCCCTGCTAAGCCCTCGTACAACTTCAACGCTCGCCATGGTTGTCTGTGCAACGCCACTCCGTGTCAAATCAACTTTACCATCAGTGTCAGCTCCGTGTTGGGTTTGTTTGAGGTTGAAAATGCCTTTTGGACGTTGTGAGGTCTGCGAGAGAGGGACAGGCGCCCGAGGGAGGACTAATGATGTGTATCCAGGCGTCCCATGTGAAGGCAATTCGCCTGCAGTGAAAACGGGGAGTGATGTGACGTTACGGTCATATGGATCAGCAGAAGAGGAGGCGTATTTGGAGTTCCTAAGAGGCGACGGAGTATGAGGAGAAGTAGAGGCTAAAGTGGACCTGTGGCGAGAAGAGGAAGAAGCGTGAGACGAGGAAGCATGAGACGAGGAAGCATATTCGAGCGAGCGCGAACGGCGGCGGCGCAATGAACGAGCTGATAGTCTCCTTTTGGGAGGCATGGAAGTGGAATTGGGATGAGAAGTCATACGGCTTCTCCCTGAACGTCGGGGTGTAGAAATGAGGACATTGCTATGAGGATGATGTAGCGCGGGCGTCTCAAGGAGCTCATCTTCTTCGAGTAAAGCGGTCATGCTGGTCATGATGCTCGGCGTCATCTTGGATATATTCTTCGACATGGAAGTGTTCGGTTTCGAGCGTGTCTGAGATCTTACCGCAGTTTCGCCCTTGGCAAACGGGTGCCTTTGCGGTGTCGTGGTTGCCTTGGCCGTAGTGGGAACCAGCCAACGTACGTCCTTTGCCCATTCCTGGTTGACATGACCATTGGCAACCTGTGGTGGTTCTTGCACTGTTTTTATTCGAGTTGGAAGATGTTCTGATTCCGACTGAACAGGGCTCGTCATGAGAGTGGACTCGTAACTAGCAAGTGAAAAGAGAGAATGTGCATCCAGAGAAGAAGAAGATATGGATGTCGTTGATGTATTGGCGTGGGTGAATGACGTTTTGGTGGATGGCACAGCGGACTGCATAGCAGGCTCTGGACTAGAGGCTCTCAGGGGCGCCGGATGCGCGATTGTTGATGCCATTGATATCCGTGGCGAAGTGTTTGGGGTGTAGAAGACGTCGTATTCAGAATCTTCCGCGTCGCTACCGTCGTTGTTGTCGGCGTAGTCAACACTGCGATCGCTGTGTGAAGGATGCGTATTATCGAAGGCTGTCACGCCATGTGGTCGCTTCTGTAATAATGGTTCCTTATCAGACTGAGGATAAATGAAAGCTCGTTACACGTACAACAATTCTTGGCTGATCATTGCTGACCACGACGGCCTGTTGTTCACTGGTCTCGGCCGCGATGCGAAACATGTCACGCTTAGTTGAGTAGTAAACCTTTTCCTCAGGGAAAGAATAAGTCTGCGAGGGCCTGCCTAGCAGAGACTGTAGCATCGTCGGCTTTACCATGGTAGTCGTTTAGAACGACTTGCAAAAAGCGCTCGTCGTCGTCCGCGGCGTCGAAATGTGGCCACATGATGTCACCTGACGGTTCGGTTTGTTTTCGAGACCAAACTCGATCGCTCCAGCCCTGCTCCAGTTCGAGCGTGACGTCACTTGGCGACTCATGCGTCAAAGTTGTAATGCCCTCGCAATTCTCGGCGCGAAGCACTTATGAGGAACACGATGCAATAATATCTCATCAATTAAGTATAAGGCTCCGATTTCACCGTAGAAGAACACGCAGTGCTATGATATGACTCGTTACGACAGCACCGCACATATCACAACTTTTCCTTCCTACTCGTTGCTTAGATCTGTCGAAGCAAGCTCGCTTGGAACGAGAATGTTTTGAGTCTGGAAGACCATGCATCCAACAGTAAGTACTTAACCCGACGCAGAGTTGACCCCTGGCAAATGTTGATCCATTGTGAAAAGTAATCGATTCCGAAAGGGTAGACTGTGCCTACTTTAAACCAAGTAGAGGAAGACTACAATACAATAGTCATAATTATATCACGCAATCTACTATGCGGTAAATGAAACGAATATCGAACTTGAGAACGAAAGAGCACTCTAAACTTTTGATTCCATGTTGGTGTCTATGTAGCGGAATCTGACATCGCCCACTTGCTGTGCGATTTCGTGCAGCTCTAAATTCTTCTCGATCCCGGACATGCCACCGATCTCCATCAGCTCATCAGCATGGAAAGCTGCGATCCAGGAATATAGTTCAAACCCTGGATGGGGGACATTCAAGGGGAGTTTCGGCACGAAAAAGCCAGCTAATAGCCCAAGGAGAAAGATGAGACCTAAATAGACGCCCATGTATAACGGATTGATCAATGTGTTTGAAAGGACAAGGTCTTTGTACTGCCGTGCCAGGATGTCCCCAGTTCCTGAGAAATATGGAAGCATATTGCTTGCATCTGCAAGTCCACGAGCCTGGGCAAAGTAGGGAGCGGATAGCTCCATGTAGCCTAAAGGACCTTCTCCTTCGGTGTAGGAAACCACCTAGTAGCCAAATGCTTGTCAAGAACGTATTTTCCATACAAGACGAGATAGTGATCTAACCGTGGGTGAGGGAACATAGTACGCGTCGCGCCCATTATCCTATGTTATGATCAATCCTCCATAGAAAGAGGAAAGGCCATGGGACGAACCTTGAGAATTTGGTTGACGCTGTTTCCGTGGGCACTTTCGTAACTGAAAGCCATGACCATGAGACCGGTTAATCACAAAAGGTGAGAAGTGGACATACACGTCAGCCAATTTACTGGAGTTCAGCTGCTGGTGGACATCAGGATCCGTCACGGAAATGGGAAGCCCAATGAGTTTTTCTTGGACCTCTGGTGCGTCTTGTGAGCGAATCACGTTTCCCGGCTCCACAATTCTCAACGTGCTAGGTAAGCCAGTTGTGCTATTGTAAACCTCCACAATCCAAGGTTCGAAGAGTTCCACGCAGATCGCAGCGTCATAGCCAATCCACGTAGGGTTTCCTTGAGCATCCGGGATACTCTGATCGCTTTTGCGTGCAAACGTGCCATTGGGGGTGTAGGAAGTGTTGAGTCTCACGAGTACTTCTTCAATCGAAATCCAGCCTTTCCCGTCTGCACCTGATTCCAAATCAAAAAGTGATCTCAATCACTCAGTGCGGTATCTTACCCATAGATACTGGACGACTGAAAAAACTGTGCCCCACTCCGTTGTTATAGAATGCAGCTGTGCAATAATTCAGAAGAAGGAAGCTGAAATCCTGGAGAGTCACTAACCCCCGAGGGCTATGTCGCTCATATTCAATGCCGTAGGAATTGCATCACCCGGCTGCACTACTTTCGTGACATCAAATGGTACCATAGATGACTCCGGATAGTCCATGCCGAAAGAAGAAAACAAGGAGGCAAGTACAGCCCGTGGGGTAAAAAGGTAGCTCATGCCATTGCTACTCATCGGAACACTTTTTGACAGTCAATTGAAACACTATACTATACATTGATAAGGGACGACGTACAGGTTCACATCCTGATCGGGAAGCTTGGCGCATCGAATCCGAATCCCCCATTTCGAGAACCTGCAATGTTAAGATTGAGTTCTGAGTCAATTGTAATTTTGTGTAGCTACCTTAGGACCGAACCCGGCAAGACCTCCTCTGCGCCATTGTCAAAGCTCACTGAGGGACTGAGGTTTAAGGAGGGGTCTGTTGTCTCCGTATCAAAGGTACCGAAACCGCTTCCATTTGGAAGCAGTTGCGACATGATAGTCTCTGAAAAATAGATGGTATCACTACCCCATGAGAAGGAGACCACAGGTGGAAGTCCTCCATGAGTTGAAAACGGCGCCATGGTCCAAGTCAAAGCAAAGTCCTGTCACAATCGGATTGATGTCCTAAAATGTATGATAACGATTGCAGGGCACGCACCTCAAATGTGGGTTTCAATTGTGATGCACGCGCTATATCAGCGTTAGAGTTGTCACCTTTGATACTGATTTCTTCGTATCGTTCTCGTTGGTGCTATAAATAGACGGTCAACCGACGCCACACTTACAAAAAGTCGCAAGGCGTACGATGAGGTTGGAGTCAATATTAATTAAACGCCCGAGAATGAACGGCAAGGTACCAGCTGCCAGAACGAGGAGCAGAAAGAAGGCTATAAACAGGGACCACGGTCGTTGGCTGTATGTTCTAATCAGTTTAATCTTCGTGAGCATGAAAATATGATTTTCACTCGTAATCTTGTCGAGATCGTCGCGCTGTAGCAGGATACATCGTCCTATTCCACAGTAGGCGTAGGGCAGTCAAAGCGCTTGTCGGATTCTCTGTAGTAGCCGCCAAATCCCTCAGTCGTACACCTGGGGAATCGTCAAAACGTGACTGGTGTATTACCGTGGCCCAAGCTGGTAGACATCGGCTTGAGCTCGTACGAGATATCACACGCGGGGAGAACTCACTTGCAGCCTCTAGATGACTTTTCGCGAGCGTAAGAAGACTGTATCCAAGACCCAAGCCAATAAGCCCACAGCCCACACCTACAATGAATCTCGTCCAAAAAATCGACTTATTGCGTGCGACAAGCATCACCGCTAGTAGAATCGGGTAGGACACAAGACATAGCGCAGTGTGAAGAAAGATGTTCCTCCAGTAAGGTACTTCGAAACCATCCGCGAGAGGCTGTTTTCCAAGTAAGGCAGAACGTGTCCTGAGAGAGTAGAATGGAGGAGGTTTGGAAGGACTATCTGTATACACCGCCGATCGATGCAGAGGTATTAGCGAAGGGGCGTTTGGCGCGGATTTCGCTAATCCTGAGTAAGAAATAGGTCCAAATTCGAGGGTTCGAGGGTCGAAATCTGGCTGAGACATGTCGTCGTGGATGGCCTCGTTCAAACATCGATATTGAATCTTTCGGTCGTTGCTCGTTGCCATAGTTTCGTATGGACCATCCACAGTGAGAGGAACAATAGTGATTTCCTTAGTGGAATCACCATGATTATGGGTGACAATACGAACAGGTTGTGCCGAAGTGATTGGCGTAGGCGCCCCTGATGTGAGGTGGTCCGTACTAACAATTTTCTGAGACGATGTTGCCATATCCGAAATTCGGGCTTCTGGATTCTTGCCTATAGACGAAGAGAAGCAAGAGAAGGAAGAATCCTAGAAGTTTGGAGAACATATTAACGTTTTAAGACAAAGGAAACGATAGTCTCCGTTCCCGCAGAGCTTTGTGCGATTTGGAGGTAGATCAAGGCAACATCAGGGTAAGCGTTCTCGGGTAAAAAACAAGGGACTCAAGAGCCTCATGGAGCAAGTCGTGGCCTGCCATGCCGTACACTAAGTTATCACAATATATAGACGTGATCAACGAGCACCAATGATTATCTCGACTCAAGACGCGTACGTTGTGGGTTTTTGTGGGTGCCTGAGAGTGCGCAGAGGTGATGTGTACGTAGTAAATTTGTCTTGTGTTATGGTCACATGTCAATTACCGAGCAGTCACTACATCCCCCTATCCAGGTTCGATAAGCTCTCATATTCTTTTCTGTGACGAGTGATAACTGACTTACAGGTTATGTCACACGATGTCAGATTCATGAATCCTCCTCGATCCGCTTCTTCTTCTTTTTCGCCTTCTCGAGACTCGGGTGCTCTTCTTCATCCATACTTTTCTCCATTGCCTTCCGTTTCTTGCGCCTCTTTTCTTCAACAGTGGGAGCTGCGTTCTCAGCGGGCGCAACAAATGCCTCGGAACGTTCCTCTTGGCGCTTGGCCGTAGCTTCCGATTGCTAAAAACAGCGTCACTATGACACGAGAATACGAGGAAAAGCTTGTTTCACCTTCTGTTTTTTCTTTTCCGAATCGCGGGCCTGTTTTTCGTCCGCCTTGAGGAAATACTCTCCAGACTCAAGTTGTAGATCAACCTATATAATCATGTGTCAGAATCAGCCAGGATTCCAACAAGAGGATACAGACTTTGCGAGGAAGCTGTGCAGGCGGGAAGGGAGTGTACACCTTCTTTGCTAGTTTCGCTGGTAGTGGCTCAAGACCTGCCGCTTTGCGCGCCTCTGCCTTCTGCGTTAGAACCTCGTTCTTCTTCGCCGTCTTTTCTGACGTCTTCAAGTGTCGTTTACGGAACTGCGGAAGGAAGCGGTCCCAAGACTCCGTGGCGAGTTTAGGGTCCTTTGCAAGTTCACGTCTGATCATTAACTCCTAAGAACACTCACATCAACAGGTTGATGAGATAGTAGGACAGGAAATATGTACCTTGATCCGGTAGATGGGATGAATGTTTTTCATACAGTCAAGTACAATCCGCCGAACTTCCTTTAACGATTTATAGGGCCCCATTACACTGACAGTAGATCCTTGCACCAGAACGTAGCATTGTGTGAGCAACTCGATCGCCTGTAGGCAGCATCAACCGTGAACATGTTACTGATTCTTTGAGACGTACTTTCAGCGTGCTACCATCGGGTCCTATAATCCTCTGCCGTCGTTTTACAAACCTCTCCTTATTCCGCACCAAATTTCCTATCTTTATAATGTCACATGCGACTGCGTCGTCTAGAATTTTCACGGCCTGTGTCACTGAAACGCCTCGAGCGAGAAGTTTGATGAGATCTCGCGCTTTTAAGATGATGTATGGGTCGTAGGTTTTTCGCGTTGTTCGCACAGACATCGAACCGTGGATCAAATCTAGTGTGCATGCGATACCCTGCTTTGGGTATCAATAATCGAGTCAAGATAGTCTGTAGAAAATGTACATGAGCTTCTAATGCCCGAGTCACTGCACTCCACACTTCTCGCAGATATTTTTCTCGATATTTCGGGAAAAGAGTGGCAAATGATGACTCTTCGGTAAAGTTTCCTCCTTTGTTATCTTTTGCTTCAAACAGGTCGACTTTCCACTGGAGATACAGAATTGAGGCATTTATAAAGGTTTATATCATTTAGCTTACGCTGTGGCCGGCGAGTTAGCCCTGGACAAGGACGACAAGACACTCAGACTTACTGGTCAATATCGTCGGTATCCCATGCTAGAATGCTATGAGCCAACTCGAACGATAAGAGAATCTATTCACACACGCTTATCTTTCCTATGAGATTTGTTTTTGCTCACTGAAGCCTCGTTGTCGGACATGATGACGAGAAAGAGTCGAAGTTGAGGCTTTTGATCCAAACAATAAATTGTTCCGAGATTCCATTGTTGTCCTCAACTCCCATCTTCACGCCTTGATCTTCATCTTTCTTTTCTTCTATCCTGTCTCTACTTCTCGCATCTAATGGACAACTCAGATGTTGCACCCGACGTTCTCGACGCGACCCTATCTTACGACGACACAACGCCTTATGAAGAACAAGTACCAACACATCCATCAAATGACCCGGCGCGGGCTTCATTGGCAAAACGCATTGGGAGCACAAAGCTGTACTTGCTTTCCGAGACGTCCATCGCTAGATCAGGCAAGGTGCGCTGGCAGCATGTAATCGGAGGTATACCCGAGAGGACCTAATGTAAGAGTTCGGTAAGCGCAAAAATACAGAAGAAGAAGAGGAAGAGGATGTAGATGAAGAAATGGACGAAGGTAAGTTTTTGCCCTTATAAATGAAGTAAATCCATATAGAAGCCCTTCAGATGCGACACATCGAGGAAACGCGCTACTTCTACGTGGTCCGCCTATTGCCCATCTACCTACGGCACGCCTGTTCGCGTACGCCAAACATTTTGACGCTCAACCTATGGGTTTGGAATGGGTTGACGACAACACCTGTGTATTCGTCTTCTCCACCAAGAACTCAGCTCGGCTCGCCTACCACTACCTTCAGAAGAGCCCGGCAGAAAATTCCGATGACGATGGTTTCGTGACCGCCAAATCAATTCCGATTGCTTTGTGGCCGCCAGAAGAACGTATCAACAACAGCTTAGGCAAGGGTGAAGGTTTGAAGGGGACTATCAGGATGCGATGGGCGCTCAACGAAGATGTTAAGAAGAAAGGGGCGAGGAAGGAAAGTGCTTTTTACAGAAAGCACGGGAGATTAGCAGGCAAAGAAATCTACGAAGGGGAGGGTGTTCCAGTTGCGAAGAGACGACGCGGGGCAGATGGAGAAGAGCTTTTGCAAAGAGCTAAACTGGACGAGGAACTAGACGAATTCCTCAGAGAAGAAGAAGGGGCTTCTCTTGTGTGGCCTCCTTCCAAGATGCGTTCCGACTACATATCTGCAAATGGACGGACGCTCTTGGAACGTACATCTGCCCTTCGATTACACCCAGAGCCCGAGCGTCTAAGCCTGGCGGACAGGTTGATGGCACCGCTGCCTCGGCGGGCACGGAACGGAACTCTTGCTATGCGTTCTGATGAAGGGGAAGATCTTGGTTCCCGTATTTGGTCAGAAACGCTGGAGTGGGGTTCTTCTGAAGGAAAAAAATATTGGGGAGGGCGAGGCGACAGGCGAAGTCGCCGAAGTGATGGAAGGGGCGAGCGACGTGGTGATAGACCGCCACGCCATCGGTCAAAGAAAATGACCCAGCAAGAACTCGATGACGAGATAGACGCGTTCTTAAACGAAAAGGAATGAAAGATGTGATTTTACATGGATATCTTTTCAAGCTCGATTTTGTATGTATTCCATACACCTCTACCCCACTCAATCGTTATCACTTTAATCTACTTTTATCTACAGTGTTGCATCGAATGCACATCATTTTGTACTCGTCGCAGCATTATCCCCGGCATGGTCGTATCTAATCGATGCGAAGTACCCAGAAATCTACATACTGTCATGGCATGAGTGAGACCGGAGTAACTGTCTGCCCTCAGTCTTTGACAAGCTGCTTGGACATAACGTCCACCAAAGCGAGATCGTGAACGTGGCAAGTTGCTGAGTATCCACCGAGACTGACGATACGATTGACAGTTGTTGGGTGATCTTGATCCCAAGCGGGTGTCTCGAGAAGCGCGACGTCGTGGCCACGGTGCTTTGTCCTGCATGGAATTGAAACGTTACATCAGGTGGTAACGCTATCAGTCGTGCTGTTCCCAGGTTTGTTGACCTGCTGAGCTTGGGCGGCCGTTGTCTGACAGATCTCAGTAAGTATGGGAGGCGATCTATCCCATTCTATCGTATCAGACTCCTGTTGACAGGCATCGTGGTGTCAGTCTGCTATACTTACCGATAACCGTGCGTGGTAACAAGAAGCGAGAAGATTATATAAAATAGATATCTTCTCATGACTCGTATTTATCTATAGATCGCTTGGCCGGTGGAGAACATTCACACTTGGTGATCATTGCGGGTAACAAACCACAACTCCGTCTCACCCTTCGTTGAAACGCGACATTTCACAGCAACGAGTAAGTTCCTCAACGACACTTATCCGCCGATACCCGATGCTATCCCTTTTCTGACGGGTAAACCCCCTTAGCTCAAAATTGTCGTATAAGTATTGCACAACCAACATATAGACCCGAGTGAATACTGAGAAATCCCTCTCCAGCAGCACACGATGTCGGACAAGAAACTCATCTTGATTATTGGAGCTACCGGCGCACAAGGGATGAAGGTCATTCCTGCTTTGCTCGCGCCGAGCGCGGACGGGACAACATCACCCTATGCTGTGCGCGCTCTTACCAGAGACCGCAACAATAGGAGAGCCAGAGATCTAGAGGCATTGGGCGTTGAACTCTTTGAAGGTATTTGGATATTGCACAGGTATCATCTGTTCACTTTCCAGTCACCCCAGGCCGCTTTGATGATGTCCCAACGGTCGCTGCTGCCCTTGAAGGATGCTACGGAGCATGGGTCAACACTGATACCTATACCGTTGGTGAAGAGAGAGAAATTTATGCTGGTATCAAGATATACGAGGCCTCAAGGCGCACATCCACTATGCGCCACTTGATCTGGAGTAATCTCGACTATGGCAGCAAGGTCAGTTTGACTTTGAACTTCTCAATGAAAGCCAGCTCTATTTTTTGCAGCTTGGTCACTATAACCCTATCTACAAGGCCGAGCATCATGATGCTAAGGGTATCGTTAATGAGTTCCTTAAGAGTCAGCCTTCTTCTCTCGGCAATGGCTTGAGTTGGACCTCGATCACATCAGGAGTCTACTTTGAGATGTTAAACTATGTACGTCTTTCCATAGATCACTACTACTATCAAATCTCATTTAAGTATACTTTCAGCCGCTTTGTGGTCCACTCAATAGGCGCGAGGACGGCACTGTTGTTTTCGCCTCCCCGATAGGTGATGGGCACATTCCCATGATCTCGCTCGACGACCTCGGCTGGTGGGTCCGCTACACGCTTGACAACCGTGAGGCAACATCTGGCGAGGACCTCGAGATTGCGAGTGACATGGTTGGGTGGGACTACCTTTCTGAGACCTTCACAAAAGTGACTGGTACGCCCTCCGTACACAAGCGCCTTACACTTGACGAGTGGTTCAGCTGCCTGACGGGTGCCCAACGGCCCATTGCGAACGAGAAGAAGGAGGGTGACGGCTCAACGACAATCCGTCAGAGCTTCTCTGGGTTTTGGTGTCTCTGGAGGGATGATATCATCCAGAGAGATATGGATTGAGGTTAGGAGCACTCATCCCAAGGGCCATTCGCTCGAAAGTTGGATGCGCATGACCGGGTACACCGGGAAGATTGGTTCTACGGCGCTCAAGAACGCAGAAGATGGAAAGGGCAGGTTACTCCCCAACAAGGCTGTCACTATCACGCTTTAGAAACCTCTGTTTACTGTTCTGTAGAGTCTTCATATATCTATATCTAACACGATAAACATACTATTCCTATTCTGAGTTGGCTCTTGTGGTCATCAAGTGTTGAAGAATAGTTTACACCTGTAATAGGCGGGACTTTGCTCAGTGCTCCCATAGTAAGGACTGGGAATTAACGGAACCACGTTCATGATTTATGTTTATCTGTCATTCAATATCTTTCCAGTCAATCGAACTTTTTTGAGCACTATCATTGTAAAATCTTGGTTGCTTCCATTTATATGGTATTCATAATTCGAAGTTAATATAGTTTACGGTGGAAAGTGGATAATTGGCGGTGCCTACACTGCTGGCACTAGAACGTGTTTCCTTTGGAAAAATGGAAGAAGAAACCTGTCATACCATTTCTTTGACAGATTTTTCCTTTGGACAAAGGCTTTTTCCATTGTTCAGATCCTGGTTCCATTGGAAACACACTGTCCTGAAATGGTATAACAAGTTTCTTTCCCAGTATTTCCTTGGGAAACATTATTGGCTACCAGAAGTACTACTGCCTTGCTATATGTCACACGGATATCAAGCTTACTACTGTACCATCAGAACTGGATCAGAAGCCTGCTACGAAGTTACAGCACCTTTCATAACATTAGGTGGCTGCGCTTGCCTGGACGTGTCGACAATTGCGGTATTGTCATGAACTTCTCGTACTCGCCAACGATATCCGTCTTATCTTCACTCTGTTTCATGGATTCTCAGTTTCCCTACATTCTCTACCTCATTATTTGTTACTAGACTCATCCTGATTCTCTGTCTCTTACTCATCTTGCGGTTTTGTCTTGCTTCATATAATATGAAAAAATCCATATTTATAAAAATCGAGCTATCAGATTGTATTAGACGTAGCGTCAATATAGCGTTTTCCCTAGGTGTATTTGTTCGATCTCTGAGTTTCCTCCAGCTTTCCAATCGCCTTCATTTCATCGTTGATCCCATCATTGATTTTATCTCTGTGTCTCAATACGTCTCATGATGGGAGACAGGAGGAGACAGGGATAAGCCTACATAAAATGTCCATTTTCTCGTGTAGCTTTTAATATACTATGGGCCGTTGCGAGCATTGCGTAACCGAGATCTAGGAGTAGGAATCACTTCAGGAAATCATGTAGGATTCTGGAGAAACATCTGTTAAAAACAGGTTAAGTGATTCTGATAAGTGTTTCTCCAGAATCCTACACGATTTTTCGAAGTGAATACAGCCACGTTTTGGATCAATCAATCACACGGGCAAGGGCAACAATCGCGGCTACTGTGATGATCAATATGAGGCAGTGATGGAAGAGTGCGGGAGACAGGAGTTCGGGTGAGCATTGCAAAAGAAATGATTTTTTATTTCTGAGTCTGGGAGAGTCTTGAGTCGGCTCCCCCTTCCTCTGATGAGGAGAAGAGCCAAACTTAAGCTAACTACAAGGGACTGGAGGTATGAGTAGTAGGATGGTGTGGGGATCAAACATGTGATATAATGAGATCTAGGCAATGAGTGCTGCAAGTGCAGTGTGAGATGACATAAGTGAATTGGAAGGGGATACATACCTGCAAGTGCAGTGTGAGACAATATTGTTGTCATGAACCAATGCTTGCAGTAATATGGGTGGGGAAGACAATGGAACAATGATGTGATATGTGAAAGAGGACAGTGAAAGGGAACAGTGACAATAATCTAATCTACACCCAAATTAACCCTGAGCAACCCCCCACTCACTTGCCCATTCTATAATTCAAGGCAGTGATGGAAGAGCACAGGAGACAGGAGTGTGGAAGGTCAGGAGTTTGGGTGAGCATTGTGAAAGAAATGGTTTTTATTTCTGAGTCCAAGAGATTCTCAAGTCAGCTCCCCCTGATGGGAAGAAGAGCCAAAATCAAGCCATTGTTGTGAAGTCATGGAAGGCTGGAGGCTTGAAAGGGACAAGATGAGTGAAGGCCATGTGGAGGAGAGAAGAGAGGTTGATTAACCAAAGGGAAGAGCCATGCTGTTGTTGAGGATAGCCATAACAATGTAATCCCAGAGGAGGCAGAGAAGCAGAGGGCAGTGATGCCACTAGTAGAGTGGCAAGGCATGGTGGTGGCAGTTGCTAGAAGCTTGGCACTGCCAGAGGAGATAGAGGCAGAGGAGGAGGGACCAGTAGCTGGTCCCAGTGGTATTTGGTAGGTTGCTTCCCATCTTACCATCTTCACTAATACTGACATCTCTTGATAGGAGTTGTGAAATTGTGAGGGGAATGCTTAACACTGCAGGATGTTCCTATCACAAAACACGAGAGCCAAGAGTCAAGCAGGTGGCAAGTGAGTACTAAGATGGGCAAGTGGCAGACAAGAGTCGAGGTGAGGCAGAGTCAGAGTCAGATGACGCTAGGGAGCTCACAGTTGATGTATGGATAGACCTAGAAGATGCTGTTATTGATTGGTCAAAGGATATTCTATCCTTATGACTGGCTTATATACTACATCCATGGCTGTGCTATGACTAATACTATGTGTGGTAAGTGTAAGGGCAACCTCCGGGGCAGTGGATCTGAGTCACGCAGCTAGCAGAGGGGAATCTGAAGTATATTAGCATTGGTAAACAACAATACAATCCGTAACTAATCACCTAGCAGAGGGGAATCCAAAGAGAACAAGTCTAAGGATCCCCACTGCTAGGCGTGGCGCATCAGTGCGGTGGCGGCATGAGAACTGCTGTACAGGTGACCGGAGTTGATCCTAACCCTAGAGTGATGGTTGCTGAGGTAATACAGAGAACTCTG
>JABFYK010000133.1:4074-20853 GCA_018849495.1 Termitomyces sp. T123_Mx157
CTTAGGCTTAAGCATCTAACCCCTGCCCTTCTTGAGCTGCTCGCCACAAGGATTTCTCGGCTTACACTTCTCGAGCTTGCGTTCGACGACATTGTCGCTACTGCCGTTCACACTAGAAGCAGTGCTAGCGCTGGTAGTCCTGCACGTCCCAGAGAGGATGAATTTGTAAGCATATCTTTGAATCAAGCGACTTTACATTCTGATTATTGTACCGTACAGAGGCTATTCGTGAGCGAGATCAAAGATAACCGTGCTCTTTACGCGTCATGGGGACTCGTGACACTGAAACTCCTTCAAGAATCATCCAGAAGTCGTGTCAAAGACCTTTTTGATGTCTTTGCTGATTGTATTCCGGCCATACAAAATTATGTTGACTTGACGCGTGCTTGAAGATGACAGTCACGGAGACAACTTCATCTGCTGTTTACAAATTGAAGAATACGGCTTGCACTTGGTCTGGTATAAGATAGGATAGTAAATTCTGGTTGATAAAGTATAGGTTTAGCGTTCTTTATGTAAGAATGATAATAGGCGTATGTTATGAGAGAATGCTTGGGGTGACTTGATAGTGTCCCAGAAGGGCGGGCCATAACACGTGAACATTGTTGTTAGATACTGGAGCTTTGATACTCTAACACTGTAGACGGTCGACGAGATATAGCGCGAAGTTTCTTCAAGTGTCCAGACACCCGAAGTCAGGGATAGGAAATGGATGTTCGCGCTCTTTGAAAAGTAATACAATTGAGCAAGCGACCGATGTGGCCCCTTCGTATATCATTTGTGAAAGTTCACCTTGCGCTTTAGCCTCGGAAGAGAGGCTTCCCTCCAAGCTGTAAATACCAGCGGATGACACCACACGGCTCCGCGGTTGGGCCTGATGGATACGAAGTGTGAAATCCACGATGACAGAAGATCAAAACGGAATGGAAAGCAAAAGTTACAACGATCAGAATTCTTCAATATCGTCGCTCTTTAACCATCCGCCTTCCTTCTCCACATCGCGCCGCGGCAGCCAAAGACTAGCATCGTCCTCACCGTCCAACCGGGGAATATCGACTTCCTTCTCATCAAGGCTCTGTGTGAAGCCAAACTGAGACCCCAATGAAAATTTGAGACTCGAAAATAGCCGGTGGGAAATCGGTGGACGCGAAAGAAATCCTCCTGCCACCTGATCTCGAGCATTCAGTACACCACCTAGCTCGGTGGCGACCTGGGAGTGGCTCCATCCGCTTCGTAGATTGGTCTACCACATTCAGAGTCAGCCAGTACGTCAGAGACAATGTACAGGAGTGGACAACCCACTTGATCCGTTCCATCCCCCAATGCCCAACCCCGTGCATCTCTCACACCTTCCCATGCATTTTTCTCCCTTTGTAAGCAGTCAAAAAACACAGGTTTTGTAATTATCTGCGAACGACGAGTAACGGGCGAGGGAAGTGAGTGTATCGTGCCTAGAGTCAGAAGATGGAATTGATGAGGATTTGCTTGGTACCACTGGACATGGCGTAAATTTAAAATGACGGAATCAAATGAAATCGAGAATTTTCTCACCGTATCGCCGCCACTGGAATCAACCCAGCTCAGCCAATCGACTACACCATCACATTGTTCTATATCATCACAGAACTGCGGATAATTCTGATGAATGTATAACGAAAATAGGGATGAATCGATTGGCGAGTCAGCGTAGAGCGCCTGTAAAAGGCTCCGTCAATGCGAGCCCAAGTGTTCTCCAACTCGTCCTTACATCAACGTTGATCCTGCTTGTTCTTCTTTCATGATCCTTGAAATCAGGTGGAAGTTTCCGGGGATCCTTGAGCTGGGCATCGGCCATTTTCTCCTTCTGTACATCCTTTACGCTAGCGGAGGAGCTAGGAGGGTCTCCTTTTCCTTCAGAGAATACACACGTCAATAGCGTAAACGAAATGAAACTGGAGAGCACAGACGTTTATTGTACAAAACTTTGCCCAGCAAGTGAAATAGAACAAGACTTTGTTCCCGTCTTGTCACAGACTCCAGAACGATCATCTTCCCCTTGTCATTTGCTCTCTTTTTTCGAGTGTTGCCGGTCATCTCTACAACGGAGGCGAATTGGAGCGCCATGATGGCACTTCTTATATCTCCATTTGCTGACTCAACGATCGTGTCAAGAACTTCTCTTGCTGGCGGCGAGCGCGAAGATTCTGAGAAGCGAGTATCCACTAAGGCTTTGAGTGCTCTTGTGAGAAGAGTCGGCGCAATCGGATTAAAACTGTGAATCCTTGTCAGCAAATACTTGTAAAATCAAAGTGGGAATGTGATACCTAATTTGAGTAACGAACAATCCACCTAAAAGCTCTCGGGGGAAGACAGTTCTGATGTCTACAATCCCTTCTTTCGCTTTCATCCAACCCCTACTAACCATTCGCTCGTCTGTCACTTCGCCTCGTACACCGGCATCGCTGATTATGACGATCACGGGGATGGGAGGATTTGACACGGGGAGCGTCACGAGGGTCTGGAGAGCGGAATGGAATTGAGATTGTGTCGTAGGGTGTAGAAGGTTCGGCAAATCTTCAAGTAGAATTGCATGGCGCTTAGAAGTGACAGAAGATTGCGACGATTGTGATGAAGAGCCCGGGACCTTCGAAACCGGATCGGAGAACAGATTGTGGCAGGCTGATGCTCGGTTTAAGAAAGCTTCGAATTTGACAAACAAGCTTTCGCCGTCGTGAGATGGGTAACTAGACGAAGAGCTCTCGTCGTTGAAATTATCTGAAGGGCACAAAAAATCAGAAAATACACAGGATAGAGAGTGGCATTTCGAACCGAACATTGTGTTACTTTTCTCCCCGATTGTATTCTTCCACTCCATGATATCGAATCCAATTTCTCGGGCGAGAACGCGAAGTGTGGCGGTCTTGCCTGTACCGGCTGGGCCAGTTAACACAAGTATTCGCTGTGAGATATATACATAAATAAGTACTAAGCCGATGAGAAGTTCGATACGAGGAAAGCCTTTACACGATATTTCTTCAAATTACCAGAAGGTCCACCCTCAAAGGCCTCCAGTAGCCATCGCCGCACGTCTTCCACTTTTCGTTTGTGCACTGCGAGTTCTGCCTATGAGAGGTCATGGAACTATTCTGACGAACAATAGAAATACAGACTTCTGTTGTTGGTTCGTAGACATCAACCCACATCCTGTCGTCTATAGACAGAAGCATATCGTAAGAGGAACTGAGGCAGTTTATCAAACATACCAGCTTCATCTTCAACTGTCCTGGATGATACATAGGTCACATCCTTCACGCGGGTTTTTGCCTTATCCTTATGAGAACTCTGAGAAGAGCTGAGTAAATTTTGAGAAGCGGTCAGCCCATGACCAATCGCTGGCTTTAGATTCAAGCTTCGAGAATTGAACTAGTTAAGATTTCAGTTTGAAAGAACTGTAAGCCATGAGAGAAATATGTACTGCAGTAAGGGGATCAAATCTTTGCGAGGATGATGTACTCAAAGTTCCCTTCTCGAATTTGACCAAGTTAATGGTAGATAATGGGACCTTTCCTTTCCCTTTAGATGATTGTGGTGCCATTTCGAGAAGCCAGAAGAGTGGTCTTTGTCTGGAAGGGAAAACGACGTGACCGACGCGTCAGGTCACAACCATCATTCTCCACGTGCACCTTCATCAGCCAATCACTAGCGGCCGAATGCCCGGAAAGTGATTTCTTTGTTGTCGAGGCGCGTTATAGGTAGCAATGGCCACGATCTCCCACGAGCATTCAACAGTTCTGTCATTGTCAGAACGACCTTCAGTTTCAACTCAATACGATGCATGACGACCACACCGTTCTCTATGCCCACAGTCTCCCTGCGAGTATCAGCTACCTCGACAACCTTCCACTGGGAATGACTGCTTCGAGCTCTATGATTCCATTCGACCTTTTGGGCTTGTGGAATATGTATAAATCAGTCAAGAAACCCAAAATCTTCATTTCAGGGATGAAGCAGAGGCTCAAAAAGTTGAGTTTGGCCTGGCAAAACTGGAGCTCCTGTCGTACGAACCCAGCAAGTTGACATGCACTGTATGTGGGGAACTCGTATACCCTGTATACTAATCTCGTTGACATAGTTAGACGTTGGCCCAATGGTTGGATAAGCACTCTATTGAGACACGTTCAAATAAAATTTACCAACAACTAAATAGTGCGGAAGTCAGGACGAATCATGAGTTTGTGACATATCAAACTCCCCTCATAGGTGAGTGGTATGTACATGGCCAATGCAGCCTCAAGCAACCGCATAGCATTAAGTGCAATGGAATCCGTGGATGCGTCAGCTCTCGGGCCCAGCGCAGAGATATCTCTCCGAAAAATCGAGAACATCACACCAACAATGAAGCCGTATGAAGATATCTTGCACGCTCTGGAAACTGTGATGCTCAGCGCAATAATCTAAAAAATACTCGAAATGCGGCTGCTGAATCGGCAAGGCGGGAAATTCAGTCTGAACTTGATGCCCTTAGAACTCAAATAAACGATCAAAAGAAAGTTGTGCAGGCAATATGAAAGGAACGAGACGATCTTGTGGCCTCTCTAGCTACCAAGTCGGAATACTTACGAGATCTTGCGGAACTACATAAAAAAACAAGTCGTCGCATTGAAGCGGGTTATCGAAGGTCAACGAAACAAAATACAACTCGATAAACGCCAAAATCGATCTCTACAGGATGACAAAAACGAAGCAAATCTGATAGAAGCAACCCGCCTCTGGGAAAGCGAGGCGTGGAGGAACGAGAAGAAGGGACTTGTACACGAGAACACGCGACTCCGAGATGAAATCCTGCAGATGAAGGAAGGAAACAAGCAAAAAGGTCAAGGACCGTTCTCAGTAAGAGTCTCACACATTTATTTTCAAATTTTCCAATCTCGACATTGACGATACCTCAAGAACCCAGTCTTGGTACCTGCACTTCTTAAAGAAATGGATTCTCTGAAGACGCAGCTTACAAACACGAAACAAGATCACTGGATGACAATCCGGACTATGAAAGGCAGCGTCACAGCGCTTGAACGAGAAAAGCAAGACTTGAGATCAACTCTATACGCCATGGAGATCGATTTCGGAGAGAGAGTTACCCGTCAGCGGACTGAAATCGATGCCTTGTTCGCAGAAATCCAAGTAATGAAGGGACGATGCATGTCCATGTCCACTCAGGACGCATCACATTCCAGTTGAATCTCGATACAAGATCTTGGAAATGGAAAGAGATCGTCTTCCGTGGGAAGAAGCGAAGAAGGAGAGGAGAAAGAAAGAAGAAGCTGAGAGGGAAGAGCAAAGGAGGAAGGCAGAGCTCAGGGAATCAGAGCGCAAGATGCACGAAATGAGAGAACAACAAAGGGAGCGAGATAGGGCGAAGAAAATGCAAGAGGAGCAAGAGGAGGCTACACGAAAGGCACGCGAGGAAGAATACCAGAAGAAACGCGACGCGGCATCCGCCAAGGAGCAAGCTTGGCAAGCTACCTGGAAAGATGCTACGTATGCCGAATTGTACCGATGCTATTCTCGGGACTAATGCTCCATTTTTAGAAGGCCTTGGAACAATGGTATCGCCTTCGAACGATTCCACAACTTCTCGGGGGCATTTGAAGCACGTACGTTATCAGAACAACAGCCTCTCATGCTGGAGAACATACCATGACCCACGCTGTATCCGATCTTCGATCATTCGATTTCACAGTCACTCATCTTTGGATTCCGTGCAGAGAACATTACTTGGGCAGAAGTTAAGAAGTTCTTTTCGTATGTGGCAATGGCCTTTCAAGTTGAATACTACGATGGACTGGTTGAGAGGGTCCACAGGATGTTCCATCCCGACAAGTGGCGATCTCGACGGATCTTAGCCAGCGTTCAAGTTCAGACATACGGAAATCTTTGGAGTCAGCTGGGAATATTGGTTGCTCAGGCCATAAAACCACTTTGGAAAAAATCCAGGGGCGGACTTTAATCAGTCTCCAAAGATGTTGTTTCTAGTGATCGTCTCAGCAAAATTAGTTTGTGAATGCTCTGATGATGATATCCTGTGTCTGCCAGTGGTCTGGAGAATCCCAACGATGGTTTGTCGTTGATTTGATACACGAAGTCTGGTGAACAATCTTTCCACCTTTTTCGAACGGTCTCGAACTGCGAGAAGCAAGTTGATCCGGCGAGCACGGTCGATTGATCACAAGTTTATAGCGAAGAACATGTTCGCTTTCGAGCGATATCGCTTCCCTTTCTACACATCCATCCATCCATGGGTGCAGAACCTTGTAACACACATATCTACAAACCTACTCTCTATGTGCGAGATCTCTCTCCCGACATCGATATCTCCACCTTGAAGCAAACGTTTAGAGAAGTCTTGGGCACCCTTGTGGGCACCCGGATCTTTTTTTTGAACCAAGGAAAAGGAAAAGCCCAGAAACCTTCTCCTCGAACCGCCCAGATTACTTTTTCAAACATCACGGAAGGTCCATTCGCTATTTCTTTCCTATGCCAAGTTTCTGAATTCTTTCTAAAGCTCAAAAAGCGTTTGCTTTAGCCAATCTTCACCCGATACCGAACATTTTGCCGCCTCAGATTCTAAGAATCTCGATATCCATAGATACGCCTTCACCCAACCCTCAAGGTAATCCAAGACTCGTCAAAACTGCGTCGCATCTTACCAGCGCAGAACTCTATACATTGATACATCCTTTTGGAGACCTCGCCTCTGCTCACGTCAATGACCTCGGCGCCATTGTCCAATTCTGGACTGAAGATGATGCAAAGGCTGCGGAGACGGTGGTGAACAATGCATCTTCTCGACTACCCAAGCTTGTTCTTCGAGCTTTTGATCCTTGTAAATTATTCTGCAGAGTGAGTTTCAAACTTGGATGGGGACGCTGTGACCACAATGAAAATCTCCAGCACTTAAGTCCCAATGTCAATTCCGTGTCCCTGAAGGAGCATTTCAGCGATGTACATCCTCTATGTTTTAGAGCCCGTTTATTCTCTAACCTCCTCTCAGTGTGGCTCTGTGACCAGGTCCGGTTTCAAATTCGACATTCATCTGGTGAATCTCTTTCGTATTGAATATCTGATAGTGCGAATGTCATATATCGCGGTGGCCAAAGCAAGTGCTACGGCTTTGTCTCATTTTCCTCGGCGGAGGAAGGTTCGGTTCCTGCATCATGCTTTCTACAATCACTTACTTTTACAAAGCGGCTCATGCCATTCGACGGCATAACAAAACCAATTGGCTCTCCAAAACTATCGTTGTTTGTTACTCAGAGTTAAAGACAGCAGCACGGCCTGAACGAGATATACACTGCAATGAACTAGCTCCAGTGAGTGTGATGATTACGTTGTTTCCATCATGCCCATTATTTGAAGGAACCCATCTCACTCGCTCCATCTGAGACTCGAACCTGCAACAACGACGATTCCGATGTTTCATCGAATGTCCCACCCGCTACTCATGCGAAGGTAGAACCCAGCCAAGGACCCAACCAAGGACCCAACCAAGGACCCAACCAAGGACCCAACCAAGGACCCAACCAAGGAGACTCTGCTCAAGAATATAGTGTATTTCAATGACCAGCTCGTCAAGGCGGCGGAAACCCACAGAAACGAAATCCGGCACATGAAAGAGAACCTGGAAACGCTTGGACGAGAAAGGGACGAGTCGAAGACAGCGAAAGCCGAAGTGGAGAAAGAATTCGAAGAACGAGCCATATGCCAACAAGCCGAAATCGATTGCTTACGCGCTCAGAACAAGTCGTTGAAGGAACAATACACCGCCATAGAGTCTCAACACAGATTACTCTCCAACACCTTTGAAGCCCAATGCGACAGCCTCATAGGGGAAAAGGAGGGGTTACAACGACAATTGGAACAAGTTGGACATGATCGAGATGACTGGCGACGCAAGTTCGAGGTTTCTGAATCTCGCTGCAAAATCCTCGAGCTCGATCGTGCTCTATATACCGAAGCAAAGAGACAGAAAGAGAAGGATAGACAGGAATTTCAAAAGGCCGAGGAGGCGCGAAAGAAGGAAGTCAAAGAAATGGAGCGTAGGTTACGCGAGATTGTGCAACAAGAAAAAGAGAGGGAAGAGCGAAGGCAGAACAGCAACGCGAAGAGGCAGCTCGGAAAGCGAAAGAGGAAGAAGCTCGGAAGAAACGCGAAGCAGAAGAAGAAGCGCGACAAAAGGCTTGGAAAGCTGCTACGATTTCCGAACTTGAACGATGTCGCAAAAGAGACATGCAATACCTCTGCCGTGGTAGGACTTGGGACAATAGTATCGCTCTCGAACGAATCAACCTCCTCATTCTAGAGTTCGAAACACTGAAGTTCTCAAAGAATCAGCCCCTCATGCTTGCCAATGTCCCTTGGCCTATTCTTTGTCCCATTTCCTACGATGCCAATCTGTCATTGACTTTACGTGCGGGGGACATCACATGGGAAGCAGTCGAGAGATTTTTTGCACATGTTAAGATGACCCACTCCGTTGACCAGTACAACAAACTCGTGGAGAAAGCACATCGGTTGTTTCACCCGGACAGGTGGGGCTCTCGGCGAATTCTGGATAGCGTTCAGGATTTGGATCTCCGGAGGTCATTGCAGTCGGCTGGCAACGTCGTTTCTCAGGCAATGACACCAATTTGGAGATGGTCGAAAAACAAGGTTTAGACAGCTTTCCATATTATATACCAGTCGATACGACTCTTATCTTGCTATCCCCTTGCATGCGAGTACTTACTATCCAGTGTCCATAGTGTTTCAAGTGTATAACTAATAACATCGAAGACATCCGAGTCCTTTAACAATCGGAGTCAGTATCATAAATATCTGTTCTAGTCTCCTGCGATGTTAGCGAGTTGGACAAAGACTTTACGTCCGTCTTTGGCAAGTAACTAATTTTTGGACTTACGTGTATTTGACTCGACTGCCAACTCGTGGCTGGCTTAATCCTTGTTGTACTTTCCCCTTGCCTGCTATCTTTTCTAGCAGTGCTCAAGAGCGTATAATATGGCAGAAAGTCTTCGAATCTATTTCAACGAGCCTGTGTTATTTGCGCCGAACCTCCCCCAGACTATAAATTATGATCATCTTTGGGACATGTTCAAGAATCTCCTCGTTACCCGTATCACTCTCAGCGCCGGATATTTTGTTTTCTGTCCTACAAAGGAGGGTTGGAGTCGCCTTGTGATGCATGGATCGCAAACGGCCAAAATAGAATTTGCTGATATCGCTCAAGGTGCGACAAACTCTGTGACAGCTCTATCAAAATTGACTTACACAATATCAGCTGAGAAGGCTTTGACCAAGATGAACTCTCGCCCGATTCCCAACATATTTCCCCCTGAGATTTTGAAGCTGTCGACCTCGCCCGATACGGACATCCTTCCTCTTCCAGGACACCTACGCACTGATGGCCATGAGTCAGGGAGACGTACATCACCTCCATTACTTGATGAGGCTGTAGAGTCTCATATCACAAACGATCTCGACAGTCGTATTGAAATTCAACAAAGACCACGGATTGAGGCGGCTCCTTATGTAGACAGCCTTCGGGAGGAGAGAACGAGAGCGAACCCGTTACTAAGGCAAGCGAAAATTGACCACGAGCTCTGGCGACGTGAATTAGATGTGTCACGATCCAGAATCAAGGTGCTAGAATTCCAGATTGAGGAAGAACGGAAGAAGGCAGCGATGGAGATGGCATTCCAAAAAGACGCTGCTGACCGTGTTGCTCGGGAGCAAGCTAGGAAGGATGCGTTGGTTACTGAGATTGAACGTTGTCGTCAGAGGGATGCTCACCTTTGTAAATGGGAACGGTCTGCTGCGCTGGAGAGATTTCTTCTTGTTCTCGACGAGTTCGAAGGCAGACTACGTTCTGCCAGTGAGACGCATACCCTGACGTTCGAGGGGATACCATGGCCCACCCTTGATAACCCACTGATACCATCCTTCCAAGCAGATGCAGTCACATGGGAGAAGGTCGAAACGTTCTTTTCCTATGCCAAGCGCACGCTACTGCACCACCAGTATAGCAAGCTCGTAGAAAGGGTTCATCGGTTGTTCCATCCTGACAAGTGGCGAGCACGACGAGTTCTAGACATAGTTCCTGATATAGACCTTCGTCAAGCTGTGGAACAGTCTGTCAACACTGTCGCGCAGGCGATGACACCGATATGGAAAGAGTCAAGGGGGAGAGGTTGAACTAACTGCAAATTACGAAAGCTCATTACATAGTTAAATACTTTCCTTCCAGGAAATTAGAGTATGTGAACGCTACGATTGTGTGGGTGCTGAAGGCACATAGTTTTGCCAATTGGAAACGAGTAATTACGCATCACTTTCTAAGGCTTGACGGTAGGTATGGCCTGCATCCGTCAAAGAACCATATATTACAAGCAGACACGATGGATCCAGACCTTTGTGAATTGGGCTTGCGTCTCTTAAAATTATCCATACCATCACACAGGCTCAAGTCATCAAGACCGTCCAAGCGCCGGATTGTCTACGAACACCATGGGTCGCGAGCGATTGTACATATTTGGGCCAAGGACATATTACGATTGATAGTAAGTTCTAAACAGAATAAAAGTCCGACAAGGTAACCCATGACGATCGCCAGAATCCAAGCTAAACTTCATACAATGGAGACGAGTCAAAATGAACCGAAGAGCTGAAGGCAAAAAAATGAACCATATGGATCAACGTGGCTCAGGAACAGATCTAAAAGTATAGGTGGCGTAAACACCACAAACCCACCAATCAAACCGTGCTGAGGTTAATCGACAACTGCTAAGGCAGCCTTCATCTATTAAGGTGAGGTCGGTCGCGACACCGCTCCTCGTTCGATCCGTGCAGCAGCAGCCAGTATGCTCACCTTCCCTTGGACCGCCGGCTCCGGCCGCTGCCCTTCTTTCGTATACGTTTCTCCGAAGTTCAAGCTCCCGCCACCGGAGCCGCGGACAGTGTCCGCCTTCAAGAGACTCGTCATGCTCACAGCGCCACCAATGCCTGCTGCACCCACCTGTGGTCCGATGACGGTGCCTGAGCGTTTCCTGAGACTGCTCACTTGAGGCGCTGGAGCATGCGACGCACGGCGTGGGATTGGGCCTAAACGAGGAGGCGGCGCTGGAGCAGATGAGGCAGATGACGATAGACCTGGGCGTGATATTAATGGCGGGAGGGGAGGGATGGGTGAGCGGGATCTCCCCGCAGGACTAGTGCTCTGGGAGTGCGCAGTTTGATAGAGGTGAGCGAGGGATTTTGGACGAGACAATGAACGAGGACGAGGGGGAGGTGACACCAATGTGGGCTGAGACGATGGTAACGATGGAGGCGTTGGAATGACGGCCGTCAGGGAGTGGGTAGGAGTGTGTTTGAGCTGTGCATTTGATTCTGATTGAGACAATGGATGTTGAGCGAAATGCGGGTGTCGAGGAGACATAGGCGACGGCGGCATCTGACGATCACGGGGCAGAACGAGGGGAGGACCAAGCCCTTGTTGCTGGGAGGGAGACCGGAGATGTGCTAGGGATATACGGCGCTTCATTGGAGGCTGAGGACTTGACAGAAGCGGCGAAGTTTGCGAGGGAGAAGACGGCTTGGGTGATGAGAGCGCTAATGGTGACGGCTTCTTCTTAACCGGTGCAGGGTGGAGACCCATCAAGCTCGTATTCGTCGTTGGTAGTTTCGATATCCCAGGCTGTAACAGCGCTGAACGATACCTAGCCATAGGTCCCGGAACACGCGATCTCGGGATACCACCGCCAAACCTTGCCATTGCCTCCTGCATAGAGGGCAGGTCTGTTCTTGAACCGAATGTCGGGGTGCCACACCTCGACCTTGATCGTTCCATGTCGGTAATCTCCTGTTTTGACCGACCACCTGAGATATCGCCAACTTGTGTACCATTGGCGGTCGGCGGGACATCCAAAAACGCTGAACCACTGCCTGAACGGGCCCTGCATTGTAAGGGCATAGCGACTGGCACTGCAACGATGTGCCCGAACAAAGATCCAGGTGCTCGCGTGACCTTGACTACCTTCCATCCCGCCGACAAAGCCAGAGCAGTCGTCTCCCTCAAGGTTCGTTCCTGTGCATTGAACGTCACTTGCATCTATAATATATATATCGCATGAGTGAAACAAAAAAAAACGCGAAGCAATAGAATTACGGTAAGATCCATCCAATATGCGTTTGCACTCGCCTTACCCAAGTTCGCTAACAAGGGAGCGGGGGCAAGCGTACTTTCAGCGCCTTCGACTTCATCCAGAACGCCATGCCCGAGGTGATCGTCGGTTACATCCACGTCCACGCACGCGAGAGGAAGAACAAAGTCCGCAAGTACAAGCTTCGTTTCAGGAGTTGCCGCCTCCCTCAGGCGAAGGAGAATAGTACGTGCCAGTGCGTCTGGCCAATCGTGCAATATAACACGCAAAAAGAACACTGCTGCGTTCCTGATCGGTTGCATTGTAAAGAAGTCATGCACTACCGTAGGCATCCTTCAGCATTATGAAGAAATAGCGCCCAGAGAAAAAGAGAACTATACCTTGAAACTGTGCGATTCCCGAATCCAGCAACTCCGGGCATTTAGCATGCCAGGCCTAGTAAAGAAGCTGTCAACCCAACGACAGGAACCAAGATGGAAAGCTTCGGTCTTACCTTCTCGCCCATTTCGACAACAACTGGACGGTCTTGTATGATGAATTTGAAACCGAGGTCTTCTTCTCGCTTTCGGCCCGGTGAACCGGAGAGGGGAGGTGAAGCTGGACTGCTCTTCCCGCGACCACTTGGGCGACAAAATGCATTGGCGAGCAACATGCTGGTAGATCCTATTCCACCCCCGACGTCTACGATTATGCTCCCTCGAGGAAGATTGCGCCAGTCGAATCCTGTCAAACGTACATCGGTTAGTCTCAAACCACTTCATCTATAGCTGTCAGAGAAACATTTGAGAGCATATATATGTCGATAATGGGGATTCGGGGAAGAAAACAGCGAGAAAAGGGGAAAAGCAACAAGATTAGAAGAAAAATTGAAAGTCTGGACAAGAAAAACAAGAATGCGACGAGAAACTGACCATCGAAAACAGCGCCAGGCGCCTCCCACAAACCCGTACCCGACATTGCTTTTCCAAATCGTTCGACTCTGAGCTTATCTTTGTTCACTATCCCTGATTTGCCATCCCCGCCTTCGCCTTCAAGCCAAGGGAAAAAACCCACGTCTGTGTCGAATGCATAACCAAATGGTGGCCGTGAAGGATGAGTGCGCTGGAGATAGGCTTCTGTTAAATAAGCGGAGGATTTGAAGAGCTCGTCCGAGCTACCATGAAAAATAAATAGACATTTATCATGGAAAGATGGGTACGTACCACATGCCCACGAAGGCAGCAATGCCATTTGTGTTTTGATACTTAACCTCGAGCCTTTGTAATGGAGAAACATTAGAAGCACAGGGGGAGACGGACAATGTGGCGCAAGTCGTACCTTCCTTCTCTTTCCCACTGTTTGATTTCCTCGAAAGATTTACCAGTGTCCATTAGAGATGATATTCGATTAATCGTGAATACATTTGGCGACTTTTCGCGAATGAAATGATGTGTCGCTAGAAGACGTAAGATATGTGCTAAGAAACTTTTTAGAGGAAATACAGGAAGATTCAGGAGGAACTACCTAGTTTGCCACTGTCGACACCGTTCCGTTGAGAGATAAGATCTACATGAAGACCGTTCGGGCCAGCTTCCCGGAGGATTTCCACAGTGTGCGAAGCCTCTAGAAGTCTCATACACGACGGTAAATGATACTAGAAAAACTCATATTTGCTGACCTGAATTGTTTCAGTGTGAGAATAGAACGTACCCCCATCGATGCATCACAAAGAGAGTAAAACGGTGCCTGCACCGCGGTAGCCATCTGTCCTGCGGCAGCCACAATTTTGTTAATGGCTTGTACGACTTCAGGATGTGTCGTAAGCTGCTCCGCCGGGTCGTTGGGGTCGTATGAGGCATCAAGGGATGGAAAGTCCAAAGGCAACGATGGCGACGGTGGTGGAGAAGCGTATGAAGCTTTATTGTCCTCAGCAGATGGACTGTGCTCCGGAGACAGCTTCGCTGGGGAATAGATACGCTCGATGTCGTCGAGGGCGTCGGCGAGGATGGTGTGGAGGGCACGGAGGACAGCGAAGGTCATGGTAGTAAGAGCACAGGAGAAGGGGACCCGCTATGTCAGGTACATTTCTAAATAATAAATATATAAATGTTTATAAATGTCGAAACGACACCGCAGATCTTCGCGGCAGACCTTCCCTGTCATTCCGCGACGATTTCGCGATTTAGACCAGACAACGAGAACTCATGACATGCCGCAGTACGAGCCCTCCATACCCCCGAGCAGAAGAAACTGAACGGATCTACCCTGTAAAGGAACAGAGAACCGTAAACCTGTCAGAATTGCTCAGCTGCAGGGCGAACGCGCCAAGTTCGGTGAAGGTAGACGTGTTGTTTGTTCGTGTTGTTCAACGCCATTTTGATTCCAACCAACTTCTTCTGTTCAATCAATGAACAGGCCCTGCGCTAGAAGCCTCCCATCAGACAGATACAGCTACTTCACTTCATAATCTCCTCAAAGTGTGCCTTTATTATGCCTTTCCTTCAGAACTTTTATGCTCACGACTCCTCGCGGTCCAGTGCTCCTCTAATGCTTATTGAACATCTGGTATTGATTGAGCACTGTCCGACGCCATCGCCGCTTTCACAACCCATGTTTTTTATGCTTTAGTCGCTGGGCTTCTTGAACGACATGCCTACTTTAATGTCTCCGAGGAGTTTCATGTTTTCTGAAGCTCGAGCGAGGTCGGGCTTACGGATACACTCCTCCATCAGCGTTAGCCTGGTAGGTTGAAAGTTGAGACCCATCACAAAAATGACCATATATATTCACTGGTTGTCTGTGTCGGCACATACTCGTTTCTTTCTTCATTAAGAAAAGAAGACTGGATATTCTCACATCGAATATTCTTTGCAACAGAGGACATCTCATTTGGGTCCGTAGGAACCAAGATAACTATCACTTACTAGGTCCATTCGTTGGGAATATTGCTTAGCCTCTCTCGTGTTATCCATACTCTTGTCCTATTCCGGCGAAACTGCAACCACATGAAAACTGGGATCTCCGAACCCGGAGATTGTCGTTCACGATAAGAAGACTTCTGTCAACTCACATAAATCCGTTTATCTCAATTCTAATTCTGTCATTAGGCGTTCTCTCCGTACCCTCCAATCTCTGGGATTTTACGATTATATATGGTTTGCACCAGCATCCGACTCTAGTCATATCAGGCTACAACCTGCCAGTATTATAGGGATCATATCAACAACTGGTCTTAGAGATCTAGTGGAACGGACGGCAATATGTTGATCATAGCCACGGCCGTGGACCTCGTGAGATGAGCTCGAATTATACTATCACTATTCGGCGACTACCCCCGCCGAATTGCAATGGTACTTCTGCTCATCAGATAGATAATGATAACAGATAACATATTTAGCCACAGTGGACCGACCAACCATCAAGCTTTTCAGTTCAAGGTGTCATTCCAAGTTATCCCTGCTCGGGTATAGTTTTTCCATTCAGCTTTTCGAGTGTCGTTGTGATCACTAACCAGTTAAGGATTCATACACTACCTCATGTAACCACCGGTTCAGCATTTAAATACCACCTGGATGCAACGCTTTATGTAGCTTTACAAATTTAGACGAAACTCGGCGAAAGCTGAGAAAATTTCTTGAAAGATCCAGTCAAATTTCATCGGATGTATCGATCAAATCGCAACATTGCGGGACATGGATAGATCCGGCTTCTCGCAGGAGTACCTTTTGTTCCGCACAATCATCTCATTCGTATACACATGATTATCCATATATCTGGTGCCCAATCTGTCAGAGGACGCGTCGGATTGTTTCACGTGCTGATGGCATCTAGTCACATGCACCTGCGAGGTAACTTTATACTTTAAACTTGTTTTGATGTTTCGATGAAAGGAGCGCCAGTGGTGCCCAAAAAATTGTTTCTTGTGTTTACCTTGTGGTCAACCGACTCCCTACATTCTTTCTTGCCACTCAGGAATCCGTAAGACTCTGTCATGTCTCATGCCATGTATGTAAGTAGACGTCGCGGAACTGAGCAGTTTCCTCTGTAACTTGTCAGCACTCAAGCAAGTTTTCGAGTCTATCGTGTTGTAGCTGAGCGCTGATTTTCCGCACTTCTGCCTTGCACTTTTTTTTTGCTCCGTTCAGGTCATGTTCGACAGCCTATCGGGTCGCGATGGACATCTGGCGATAGATCAACCTGCTCCGACTTATACTTTATGTGCTACTGGCGTCAGGCCTATGAAATTTCTAGATCAAACTGCCCATCCAAAATAAATACGATACTATATCACGAAATGCAGACGATAGGGCTTTGATTTCCCTGATTATCTGCACCTCAAGGTCCCGATGACATGCCATATTCACAGCTCTATCTGATCGGGCCTATACTAGTGATTTTAGGCCCTCAAAATGACTATTAGATTGACCTGTATAAAACTCGTGCGTACTCGCTGTTGCGGATCTGGTTCCATCATCGATTCCTCGCCTGTACCATGTCAATTACAATTTCTTTCAGATATTGAGTACCACCTTCGCGTCAGATGCAGTGTTCATCTCCGTCTTCCCAGTTCCAAATGTATCCATGTTTTTGTCAATTTTTCGCACTTGTT
>JABFYK010000134.1:0-27399 GCA_018849495.1 Termitomyces sp. T123_Mx157
AGGGCTATCTGCTGGTTATATCTGTAGGAGGCTGCGTGCAGGGAGTGCAGAGATCGAGGCCATTTATGGTGGATTTCCATTTTTGGATCGGACTCCAGATTTGGTTGTTGTTGGCTGTTATTTCCAGAAGCTCTAGGGTAATTTTTCCAAACACTGGCATTGAGGATCCTTAGACTTGTTCTCTCTGGATCTCCCTCTGCCAAGTGAGTAGCTAGAACCCTAGAACTTCTTGTAGATACTAAATAGACTTTGGATCTCCCTCTGCCAGTTGTGTGACTTAGCCACAGCCTCCAGAGGTTGCCCTTACAGCCATGGCTTTGCAGTTCTGCTGAGTGTCTGTCATCTCGATTTCCACATTGAGGTGCAAGAAGTGGGCAGATGAGTTGGAGGCCATCACATACTGTTGGGGCATTTGACACATCCAGGCGGGGCTGTGCTGGTGGACCTTTGGAGGCGTCGGAGAGCTCAGCAGGAGTTCTGGAGTTAGTGTTTGTACATCTGCTAGGGGCTTTGAGGTTCTTCTGTCTCAGAATGAAGGGCATTAGAAAAGGCAGTTTTATTTTCTATTGACAGACAAGAGAACCTGTTAGCACCTAGTGATGAAGGCATACACCTCATCTCTTGCTCCACTAAAAATCCCCCTCTAACTCCAGAGGTGAGGAGCACATGTTGGCAGCCTCTGGGGTGAGCTCTAGCATGAGCTCATCCAGCAATGGAGCTCTGGTAGCATCCTTTGCCACCAGGAGCTGAAGGAGAAGTTCCTCCTGCTCTGCCATGGAGAGGTAGCATACCTCCAGCCCCAGGAGATAGTGCTGTGCAAAGTGCCTGGGTTTCTTGCATCTCCGGCACAACAGCAGGGCCACTCAGAGTTGTCAGGCCGCGTCCACATCCATGGGGATTCCCAGGGGCAGGGAACGTGCTGCAGGGGTGGCTAGTACAAGGGCTGGCACTGGAGGAGTAGGCCCGGAGTAGTGGCAGAAGTTGCTGACTGGTGTGGGGTGCAGCATGGAATGGGGGCATTGGAGCTTCTTCTGGATCTCTATGAGTTTCCATTCATCCTGGGCCACCTCATACCATGATGCAATCTTTTCATTGTTGGGATGGCCCTCTGCTAAATTGTTAATGCACTCCACCAAGGCAGGGTGCAAGCCATCTCAGAAGGTGAGGCACAGTTGGAGGCCATCGGGGTAGGCAGCTTGTTTGACCAGGGCTCAGAATGAGTCAATGTACTCATCTAACGTCCACTTTCCTTGTCTGTATTGCTTGTGGTCATGCAACATCAGTGCCACTATCTTGGCAGGGTCTAATGGAAAAAACTCCATGCAAAAGTCCTTCTCAAAGACCACCCAGTTCAGAAAGCTCCCCACACCTCCAGAACAGCAGAACACTCACAGCACGTAGGTAGATGCATGCTCAGTCTTCATGTATGACAGCACCCAGACTATTTTCAGTGCATTGGAGTCAAACGCATCCCTGCTAAGGTGGATGTAGATGAGGCAGGACTGCAGAAATCGCTCCCCACCAGAGCGAGCACTGTCGTATGCGTCGGGCAAAGCTGGGCAAGGAATCCATGGCTATAGAGTCACTGGAGCTCTTGGAGCAGGTGCTGTGGTGGGCAGAGCTGGTTCCACAGCTGCAGAAGGGGCAGAGTTAGGGCTTAGGTGTTCTAGCAGGGCCTGGAGGGACTGGAAGATGAGATCTGTGGTTTGACAGAGCATAGAGAGTTTAGTCATGTGGTGGGTGAGAGATGATTGCATTAATTGCACCTGGGTTTCTAGGTGGAGCAGGCAAGTCCAGGCTTTGTCCTGCAGGACTGGGGCCTCTGAGGGTGTGTCTGGGTTGGCAAGCTGAGACATAGAACTCTGGAGTGCTTAATCCTAGCAAAGAAGTAACGGATAATGGCTTGGAGGTTCCTTGCGGCTATGCAGGGCTTCCAGGCCAGTGTTAGGAGACTTGTTTTGCTGTAAGAGCAACCTCTGGAGCAGCGGATCAGAGTCACACAGCTAGTAGAGGAGAATCCAAAGTATATTAGCAGAGTAGATGACAATACAATCAGTAACTAATCACCTAGCAGAGGGGAATCCCAAGAGAACAAGTCTAAGGATCCCCACTGCTTGGCATGGTGCATCAGCAGCAGTGGAGGCATGGGAACTACTGTACAGGTGACTGGAGTCACTCCTAACCCTAGGGCAATGGTTGCTGAGGTAATACAGAGAACTCTGCAGTGTTCCAGAGATCTCCATGGTCCTGGGAGGAGCTGCAGAGGCATTGGACAAGCTGTGGAGGTGCTGGAACCAGTCCCAGAGGTTGGAAAAGGAAGTCCCCTGACACAACCTATCATCTACTCTTGACCTCACCCTAAACTCTACAGGCTCTATGTTGTTCTCCCCTGCTGGAACACCTTTGCCCGACCTCATGGATTTTATTTAGAAACTGTTAACTCATGTTGTAGGACTTGAAAGCAGGCTAGCAGCACTTGAGTCCACTTGTATGCCTTCCCAGGCCACTGTTGCCTCTGCCCAAACAGCTTTGCAGCCTAGTATGAGGGGCTGCTCAGTTTCAAAAAGATCAGCCACATGGGCAGCTCCTTCTGGGTAGCCAAAGCCCAAGCCTCCCACCAAACCCTCTATTGCAACCACCTCTTGGATCCTCCAATGTGTACTACACCCTACCACCAATACTCCCCTCACCATTCTCCTTGCTCAGGACCTCCCTCCTATGGATGATCATACTCCACATTTTGAGTGTGCACTTGAGCTTCCCAACTCTCTGGTTATGCACATGGTTGGTCACCAGGAGCAGGGCCTTAAACAAGCCCTCAACATCTCTAGTGCTTGCTTGGCTGCCTTTATGGTTGGCTCAGCTGGAGGAGACTGCTGGTTTGTCTCTATTAGGAGCTCTGATCAGCAGATTGGAGAAGCTCTCATGGTTATTGGAAAGTGGATAGCTAAGAAGTGAGTCCATATACCATGGAAGCCATGCTCAGGAAACATTGCACTAGCAGTTGCTATGCCAGCACCTTTGGGACACACTGCAATGTCCACCCCTACTCCTACTAGGCCCTTGACATACTCTTCTAGTGATTGATGCAGAGTTTCTTTTGTTCCTGCACTGGCCTCTACTTCCTCTCCTACCTAGCAACCCCTGTCTCTCCTTCTGGGCTTGCCAATGTCAAGCATTCACACTGGGGAAATGGACACAACTTCTCCTATAACCCTCTCTACTCCAGCACCCGAAGTGTTGACCCCAATAATACAATATGCCTCAGCACAGTACTCTTTGGGGAGTAATTACAGGCCACTGCTAGCCATTGCACATCATAGTCAGCCTTATCAGGGACAAAGATAGCTGTTTGTTGGATTGACAAACCTTGAGGAGGGGTGATGTAAGGGTATGACCCTATATGGGGACTCCACTCTAACTGGGCCTAGCCTTATAGACATACTGGACTGGCCACCTGTCTTTTCCTGCTCCATCCCTGTCAAGTATTATTCACCTGCCATAAACATTGGACTCTATCTCCTTTTGTTGTATTGATTACTCATTGATTACTTATATTAGTCAGAGTGCTTAGCATACCTGGACCACTTACCACATACAGTATTAGTCATAGTGCAGCCACAAATGTAGTATATAAGCCACTTACAAGGATAGAATATCCTTTGACCAATCAATAACAGTATCTTCCTAGTCTATCCATTGATTGATTGTGAGCTCCCTAGTGTTTTCTGACTCTGTTTCTGCCTAGCTTTGACTCTTGCCTGCCACTTGTCCATGTTAGCACTTGCTTGTTGCTTGCTTGTCTCTTGCCTCTTGCATTGTGTGATAGGAGTATCTGGCAGTGTTGAGTGTTCCCTCACACTTATTAGTCACCTGCTATAGACACCAGACTCTATATCTCCTTTTGTTGCATTGATTACTCATTGCTTAGCATATCTGGGCTGCTTCCACATATAGTATTAGTCATAGCATAGCCACAGATATAGTATATAGGCTGGTTGCAAGGACAGAATATCCTTGAACCAATCAATAGCAGCATCAACTAGATCCATCCACTTGATTTATTGTGAGCTCCCTAGTGTTGTCTGACTCTGTCTCTGCCTTGCTTTGACCCTTGCCAGCTGCTTGCCCATGTTAGCACTTGCTTTTCTCTTAGCTCTTGTGTTGCAAGATAGGATCATCCCATAGTGTCAAGCATTTCCTCACATCTTGATTGGTCCCTACATTGCCTGCATTTCTAGCCCATGACATCCAACCTACAACTTACTTTGACCTCACCCTATCCTCCACAGGCTCTATGTTGTTCTTCCCTGCCAGCTTGCCTGATCCCATAAATCTATTCAGAGACTGTTAACTCATGTCATGAGACTCAAGAGCAGACTAGTGGTACTTGAGTCCACTCATACACTCATGCCCCAGGCTACTGTTGCCTCTGCCCAAAGGGCTTGGCAGCCTAGTATGGGCAGCCACACAGTTCCCAAGGGCTTGGCCACATAGGTGGCTCCTCCTGGACAGCCCAAGCCCAAGCCTTCTACCAAACCTTCTATTGCAACTACCTCTTGGATCCCCCAACATGGATTGTGCCCTACCATTAATACTCCCCTCATCATCCCCCTTGCCCGGGATCTCCCTCCTACAGATGATTGTATCCCACATTTTGAGAGCATGCTCTAACCTCCTGACTCTCTAGTTGTACATGTGGTTGGTCACTAGGAGCAGGGCCTTAGACAAGCCCTTGACATCTCTAACACCTGCTTGGCTGCCTTTACAGTTGGCTCAGCTGGAAGAGACCACTAGTTTGTCTCTATCAGGGGCTCTGATCAGCAAATTGGACCTCTACTACTTGGCAATCCCTGTCTCTCTTTCCAGGCTCACTGATGACAAGCATTCACACCAGGGCTACACCAGCTCTGGAGATGGACATGACTTCACCAATGGCCCTCTCTACTCCAGCACTTGATGCATCAACTCTGATAATACAATACACCTTCAGACATTACTCCAGGGGGGCAGAACCAGCCATTGCACACCACAGTCAGCCTTATTGGAGGCATTATTAAGTAACAATGCTATTTGTCAGATCAACAAACCTTGAGAGGGGGGTGATGTGAGGGGATGACCCTATATGGGAACTCCACTCTATTCAGGCCTAGCTGTAAGGAGATGGTCCTCCTAGAACTGTTCAACTCTATTCCAGGCTTAGTCTGAGAATGATCCACCATTTTAGCTCATCTGACATATTGCCTGTCATGCCCTACACTATTCTGTCCCCATTAGTTGCCTTCTATAAATCACATGCTCAGACCTTACTCAGTATAGATTAATTGTTAGCTCAGCTTCCTTACATACTGCTGACAGATCAAGTAATTATGTTAGTTATCATTTCTAGCAAAGTATTATATAGGATGGTCTGCAGAATAGAATATCCTCAGACCAAACAATAGCAGTGTTTTCCAGGTCTATCCACCAAACTGACTGTAAGCTCCCTTAGTGATGTCTGACTCCCTTTGGCCTCTGCCTTGACTCTTGCTCAACTCTAACCTGTGTTAGTGCCCATTAGACTCTTGCTTGTCTCTCTGCGCTTGGCCTTGCAGGATAGGAGTATCCCACATTGTTGAGTATTCCCTTACACAAGCCCTATGGACGTACTGGACTGGCTGCCTGTCTTTTCCTGCTCCACTTCCATTGCTTAATAGTCACCTGCCATAGACACCAGACTCTATATCTCCTTTTGTCATATTGATTGCTCATTGCTTAGCATACCTGGGCTGCTCATTACATATAGTATTAGTCATAGCATAGCCACAGATATAGTATATAAGCTGGTTGCAAGGATAGAATATCCTTTGACCAATTAATAGCAGCATCTACCAGATCTATCCACTTGATTAATTGTGAGCTCCTTAGTATTGTCTGACTCCGTCTCTGCCTTGCTTTGACCCTTGCCAGCTGCTTGCCCATGTTAGCACTCACTTGCCATTCACTTGTCTCTTAGCTTTTATTCCACAGTGTCAAGTGTTCCCTCAAACTGTCACTAATGATAGTGCATAGCAAGCTGTGGTGTTTGTATACTTCTGCAAACACTAACTTGGCCACTTCCTTAGCCTTGTAACTAGTCCTCCTGGAAACCAGGTGTACCATGGCAGAGTGTAAGTCTATAATTACAGTCATCAAATTATATGTAGATTTTCTGTATTGAGATTCTGGGAGCAGTCCTACAAAGTTGATTCCAATAGATTCCCAGGGTTCCAAAGAAACATCTAACAGATTGAGTAAACCATGAGGCTTTTGATTGTTGGGCTGGGATTGTTTACAGGTGACACACATTTTGCAGAATACATGGATGTCTTGAGCCATTGACTTCCACTACACATGGTTCCTGAGGTAGTTGTATGTTTTTCTTAATCTCAGGCATGCAAGTAATGAATGTGTATTGCTTATGATAATATTTCTGACCATTACATCAGGTATGCACAAAATCCTATGTTTTCCTTCCTTCAAGTAGACCAGTCCATCCTCCTTATTTACCTCAAAGTTTCTGTAAGCCTTGGATTTTCAAATATCCTTTTTAGCATTGTGTCATGTTTACTATGGTGCTTCACACTTTCTATTATGTCTAAACCTAATAGCATTTGGCTAGCCATTAGTTTGGTTGCTACATTGTGGTTTACCTCTAGACTGCCTTTGGCTGATTTAATCTTATCTGGATAGCTGTATTTGCATACTTTCTGTGAATTGTCAGCCTTTGTCTTATCACTATTCCTATTCCTGCCCTCTGCTGCCTTGTCCACTGTTACAACCCACTCCCAGGACCCCCACTCCCACTTCCCTTTTTCCCAGCACCCCCAACATGTACTACCTCTGTGTTTGACTTCTCCCTTTTCCATCAACCCCAGCACCTGCTGTGGCAATCTCTGATGCTTCCCCCACTATCTTCAACATCTAACTATGGGCTCTGGCACCCACTCTTTGACTGCCCTGGAGCCCTGTCACTGCTCAAGTACTCATTATGGGCCCTGTTGCCTCCTATTTTACCCTGTGGGCCCTGCCAGAAGCCCAGACCACTCCAGAGCTCCCCCAGCCATGCCCCCACCCACAGTTCACATCAATGCATCACTGTGACTGCCTGACACACTAGGACTGACAAATCCCTCACTCTATGCAGACTTGCCAAGCCCTGCACTCAATTCCAGAAGGCCCCAGAGAAGGTCTCCCAAGCAGTATTCAAACTGTAGAGTAATTGTAAGGAGATGGCCCTTCTTAGGAAACTCCACTCTATTTAAACCTAGCCCTATGGACTTACCAGACTGGCTGCCTGTCTTCTCCTTCTCCATCCCCATTGAGTATTAGTTATCTGCTATAGACATCAGACTTATCTCCTTTTGTTGTATTGATTACTTATCAATTACTCATATTAGTCAGAGTGCTTAGCATACCCAGGCCACTTACCACATATAGCATTAGTCATAGCATAGTCATGGATGTAGTATATAAGCCACTTGCAAGGATAGAATATCCTTTGACCAATCAATAGCAGCATCTATCAGGTCTATCCACTTGATTGATTGTGAGCTCCCTAGCATTGTCTGACTTCATCTCCACCCAGCTTTGATCCTCACTGGCTGCTCATCCATGTTAGCACTCACTTGCCACTCTTGTGTCTCTTAGCTCTTGCATTGCACAATAGGATTATCCTGCAGTATTGAGTGTTCCCTCACAGTAATATCCATTACAGTAGTCTTGATATTACCTATGTTTGCATCTTTCTCTGTCTTGTTGCTCTGTATCTCTGTTTTACTTCTCTAATCTCAATCTCTACTCATTTCTGTCTCATCTTATCTCTCTTTGCCTCTCACTCCATTGCTGGTCTTGACCTTGTAAGTTAACCCCAGAGCCTTGTACAGTCCCCTGGACTAGTCAACTCTTCAACCAGTCCTGCCACATGTCTGTCATTGCTCTATATGTCCACCTCCTATCCCTCCCCATCCTCCTTCTCTCTAAGCCCTGCACCCCTCCAGAGACCCCTGGACCTGCTTGCATAACTCCTCAGACTCCATAATTGCCTCTTCCCACCTCTAGAGTCATCCAGAGCCTTGATTATATGTGTGGGACATTATATCTGCCTAGTAAGGACTTGCCCAGTAGATCTTGTTGGTGGTGGCAAGATCCTCCCAGATTGAGACTACTTCCACATCCCCTATGCACCCTCCCTGTGCTAGCTTTGGGCCGGGGATGGTACAGAGCTGGGAGCAGGGCTGGATAGCAGAGCAGTTGGTGGAGAGGAAGAAAGGACAAGCATCAGGGCAGGAGTCAGGAGTGGAAGTGGTCATCCAGTCAGCAGAGAAGGTGGGACTGCCTCAGGAGGGTTGTAGGGAGGTGAGGAAGAACAAGAGCAAGCAGAGGGCCACCCCATTCCCAGTGGCTGGGCCTAGTAAGAGGCCTTGGGCCAAGTCCCCCATGGGTAGTCCTCCTGGTCCCCATGTGTACTCTCTGGAGTCTTGAGAACTGCTGGGGGGACTCTCTACAGGTTTGGAGAAGGCAGATCTTGTAGGAGAGCTTGCAGCATATCAGGTGGAGCTCTGGTTGGCAGAAAGGGAGTGGGACATGGCAGGGTCAGGACACTGCATGGTAGAATTGCAAGTTGGCAATGAGGTTGGTGACAGAGTGGGCACTAGAGCTCCAGGGACTCCAGGAGTGGTTGTGGCAGAGGAACTCATGATCCCCCAGAGGGTGGCAGTGTTATGGGTGGAAATAGAGGCAGGGCAGAAGAGGGAGCATTGGCTGGCCAGCAAGGCAGCTTTGGGGAGAGTCAGTGTATTGCATGAGTAGCCATTCTCCCATTGTGTGATGGAATTATTGACATCCCCCTTAGCCTGGATCTGGGAGCATTGGATCCTCCTGGACAGGGCATCAGTGGCCCTTGCCTTGGTTCAGGACAGGCTGGGCCCCATACCAGAGGGGCTCCTAGCAGAGGTGGGGCAGGAAATGGCCCAGTTGGGGAGGTTATTGGTGGGGCACTGCTGGAGGAACATGGTGGCCCCAAGAACATGGTAGGAGGTGGCCAGGGATGTGGGGGAGCTCCTGCCTGGGGTCCCAGAGGTTTTAGCAGTAGTGGTAGCACAGATAGAGGTTGATCTGGTGGGGGTGAGGTTGAACAGAGGAATATTGGGGAAGGGTGTGAGGAAACACTCAACACTGTGGGATACTCCTATCATGCAACACAGGAGCCAAGAGACAAGCAGGCAGTGAGCAAGTACTAACATGAGCAAGTGGTGGGCAAGGGTCAAAGCTAAGCAGAGACAGAGTTGGACAACACTTGGGAGCTCACAATCAATTAATGGATATACCAGGAAGATGCAGTTATTGATCAGTCAAAGGATATTCTATCCTTCTGACTAGCTTATATACTACATCTGTGACTATGCTATGACTAATACTGTATGTGGTAAGCAGCCTGGGTATGCTAAGCACTCTGACTAATATGAGTAATCAATGAGTAATCAATACAATGAAAGGAGATATAGAGTCCAGTGTCTATGATAGGTGACTACTAAATGATGGGAGCAGAGCAAGAAAAGATGGGCAGCTGGTCTGGTATGTCTGTAGGGCTAGGCCCAAATAGAGTGGAGTTTTCACATAGGGTTGTCTCCTTACAGAGGGGGAGTGAGGGGAGGGGATGGACTTCTTGAGATTTTGGACCCTGTTGGCCACCTGTAATATTGTGTATTTAGTAGTTTTCTGTGCCATACATTCCAATTTTCTGGGAGCCTCCTCCTAATATGAAAAGCTAGGAGAAATTCCCTATTTGAGAATATATAAGAGAGAAAACTGAAACATGCAAGAAATACTGGTGGGAGTTGAAGTCCAGAGGCAGGGGTTATGCCTACTACTGCTGTTTGTGGGGATTAGTTCTAGGAATCCCAGGGCTTGCTGGACTGGTCTTGGTGGAACCTCCAAAGCTTGGCAGGGGCCCTGGAGAGGTGGCCCCAGTGTTCCCAGGTATTATCCTCAAGTTTGTAGCCTTTTCAGTAGACTAGATACCAGAGTTGTTCGAGAACATGATTGACCTTATAGTGGTATTTATCTTTGACCTTGACAGGCAGGGATCTGCTCTGGAGTTGCCTGGGGAAGGAGTCAAAGGTGTGTCTTTTGAGGAGGTGGGCATAGAAGACTAGGTGGAGTCCTTTGAGGCCTGGGGGGAGGTCAAGCTTGTATGCATGGGTTGAGACCTTCCAGAGGATCTTGAAAGGGCTGAGTTGTTTGTAGTCAAGTTTGATGGAGGGTCATCAGGTTTTGATATTGCACCAGTCAAGCTATATAAGAGTCTCAGGGGCTCAATCAGGGGTTGCTTTGCAGTCAGAGTCAGCATGCTTGGAGTATGTTTTGTTGGAAATGTCAATTTTGTTCTGGAGGAATTGGTAGAGTGATTGGAGGTCCTCAGTGACTTCATAGGTGACATAAGAGGGAACATCCTGGAGTGAGAGGGTGAGTCAGGAGTTGTATTCTTTGTTGGCAAAGAAAGGAGAGACTCCAGTGCCAGAGTGGAGGGTGTTGTTGTAAGTGAACTCAGCAAGGAGGAGCTTCATGTGCCAGTTGTTCTGTGAATACTTAACATAGAGGTGGAGATACTGCTCCAAGGTCTGGTTTACTCTCTCCATCTGCCTGTCAGTCTCCAGATGATAGGCAGTGGAGAGATTAGTTTTTATTTCGAGTGTCTTGCACAAGGATTGCCAGAACTGGGACACAAAGAGGGGTCCCCCATCAGAGACAATATCATCTGGAAGTCCATGCTTGGAGAAGACATGCTTAAGAAATAGTTTGGCAAACTCCAGAGAAGTATTGGTAGTGTGGCATGGGATGAAGAGGGCTTGTTTGGTGAGTTGGCAGATGACTACAAGGATGGTGTCAGAGCCTCTGGAGTTGGGGAGCTCAACAATGTGGTCCATGGAGATTGGGAACCAGGGGCAGTGGCCAACAAGGAGGGGCTTCAGCAGGCTATAGGGGTGACGGCAGGGAACTTTGGCCCAGAGGCAGGGTTTGCAGGCCTGGACATACTGGGTAACATCCTTTTTCAACTCTGGCCAAAAGTAAGTCCAGGAGATGAGTGAAATAGTCTTACATATCCTGGGGTGCCCACAGAGTTTGTGGTTGTAGTGCTGCTGGAGAATGTTGAGACAAATGGATTTATAGTCTGGGGTGTAGATGTGTCTGTCCTGGAGTAAGAGCCAGAGGTCTGGGAACAGGGTGAAGGGCTAGTTGGGGGCAGGGCCATTAGCAGGGCTGTTCTGAGGGTTGTGCTAGGTAAAGTAGAGGTCCAGGGGTGCATTCTGGATTTGGCAAAGAATTCCTTCTTCATTCATAATCAGCATGGCATGAAGATGTTCAGGGGTAATTACCACCTGGTGGTTGAAGGCATTGTGTTCAGCCTTGAATAATTTTGTCTGGTCTCCAGGTGAGAGTGTCAGGCTTTGCTCTGAGTTGTCCTGGATGGTAGTGTATGGTGAAGTCATACTTGGAGAGGGTTTGGGACTAGCAGGCTTGCCAATGGCTGAGTAGTTTGATGGTGGTGAACTACTGAAGGTTGTTGTGGTTAGAGTAGACTTGAATGTGGTGCAGGGTTCCCTTGAGGTAGGCCCTCCACTGCTAGAAGGCTTTGATAATGGCAAGGAGTTCCTTGTTGTAGATGTCATAGTTGAGCTTTGCTGGGATCATCAAGCAAGTGTAGAAGGTGATAGGGTAGAGATCCTTTTCTCCAGGGCTCACCTTGGAGAGTATTCTAGCAACAGCATCATCAGAGGCATCACATTCAAGTACAATGGGGAGGCCAGAGTCAAAGTGGCAGAGGATGGGTACAGAGGTGAAGGCTTTCTTGAGGAGAGTGAATATGCTTTGGCATTTACTGTCCCAGTCATAAGGAGTGTTCTTCTGGGTGAGTCAATTGAGGGGTTTGGTGATCCTGGAGTAGTTGTTGATGAACTGGTGATAAAAGTTAGCAAACCCAAGGAAAGATTGTACCTCCTTGACATTCCAGGATTGGGGCCAGTTCAAAATAGCTTTAACCTTGGCTGTGTCCATGCATACACCATCTGGAGTGACAAGGACGCTAAGGTATTTGACTTTGGAGGTGTGGAAGGAGCATTTTTTGGGTTTTGTGTGGAGGTTGTACTTCCAAAGTTGCTCCAGGATGTGGCAGACATATTCTTGGTGTTCTGCAAGACAGTTTGAGTAAATTAGATTGTTGTCTAGATATACAATAACAAATATGTCACTCATGTTGTGGAAGATGTTGTTCATGAAGTACTGGAAGGTGGTGGGGGAATTGGTCATTCCAAAGAGCATTACCAGGTATTCAAAAAGGTCATAGCAGGTGTGAAAGGCCATTTTCCACTCATGTCCCAGAGTGATCTGGACATTGTTGTAATCAGAATGGAGATCTATTTTGGTGTAGATTTTGGCACTGTGGAGATGGTTAACAAGGTCACCAATGAGGAGAAGAGAGTACTGGTTTGGTGACTTTGTTAAGTTCCTGATAGTCAACATAGAGTTGGAGGGAGCCATTTTTCTTCTTTGCAAACAGGACCAGAGCTCCAGCAGTGGAGATCAAGGGACATATGAAGTCTTTCCCAAGCATCTTGTTAAGGTAGTCCTTGAGGGCCCAGAGTTTGACTTCTGACATATTGTATATTTTGCCAAATGGAGGTGAGGTACCATTTTCAAGGCTGATTTTGTAGTCATAGGACTGGTAGAGTGGGAGTTCCTAGGCACTACCTTCAGAGAACATGTCAGCAAATTCATGATAATCCAGGGGAACTACTTCATGCAAAATCTGCTCTTCCATTTTGGATTTCAGAGGAGTGGTCCTAGCCCAGAGGTGCTCTTCTGATAGGGTCAGGGTTATCTAGAGTTGGAAGGTGGGGGTCCTATTCTATAGGATGCATGCAAAGGGGGTGGCACCAATGATTATGATGTCAAGAGTCTCAGAGTTGGTGGGCAGAGGTGTTGGGGTTGGGAGGGTGTGCTCTGGAGGTACCCCAGAGTGGTGGTGGGGGTAGGTTGGGCCCTTGTATCAATTTCAGGGGATGTTGGGGGGAGTTTTCAGGATGCAGGGTTGATTGGGGTTGATTGGGGTGGGAGTGTCTCTAGTGGGGGCATTTCTTCCTCCTCTTGATCATCTTGGGTTGCAGTGGAGTTTTTAGTGGTTCCAGGGTTGTTGGGGTTGGCAACAGGATTGGAAGAATAGGTGCCAAAGTTGGGGGGATCTAGAAGGAAGTGGAAGTGGAGGAGGATGGCAACTGCCAGACATGCCTCAGGGCCTGGAAATTGCATGGTGAGGTCTCTCCAGTCAATGTCAGAGTTGACATTGCATAGCTAGGGTAGGCTGAACATGATGGGGGTTGCCTCTGGAAGTTGCATGATGAGGAGATGGACTGGGAATTTTAGGTTGTTTTTGAGGGTGAGAAAACCCAGATGGCACTTGGTGATGCCAGCAGAGGCAGGGGTCCTGTGAAAAAGTTGGAGTTGCAAGGGTTGGTAGGGGAGGTCAAGCTGTTTGCTGACAAAGACTCTGGAAGCACCACTGTCAATGAGTGCCAGAACAACTTTAAAGGAGCTGCCAAGTTGGATGTTGATGATGAACAAGCATGTGGACCCCAAACAGAGTTCTGGGATAGTGTAGATGCCTTGAATTACCTTTGGTGCATTGGGATGCCTGCAGTAAAAGTCCTGAACCAATGCTAGTGCACATACACTGGCCTGTAGTTCCCAAGAGATTTCCTCAATGTCATTTCCCTTCCACGGATGCAGTTGATGCAGGCCTGCAGAGAGCTTAAGCTGGTATGCCAATGGCCAAGATTGTGATGTGACAGCTTCTGTGATGGTCTCATTATCTTTATGTTAGAACTGTCCAGATACACATGGTCTCCAGGCTTGTATATAGGAGCTGGTGTCTGCCACCAGTCATAGTACTGTGCCATGTCCTCCTTTGCTTTCACCAATGCTGCCTTTGCCCCCTTCTGTGCCTTCTTCATCCTGTCCACAGGTTTGTTCACTGAGTCATTCTTTGAAGGCCATGCTCAAGGTTCAAATCCCATGCAAGGATGTCAACCAGTGTCTAGGAAGAATGGAGTCATCTGAGTAGAAGAGTGAACATGATTGTTGTACTGGAACTCTGCATCTGGGAGGAGCTCATCCCAGTCATCTTGCCTCATTGCAAAATAGGCAAAGATACTGCTCCAGTAAGACAACTTAATGCAGGCAAAGATCCAGCAGGCCTTGCAGGCAAATAAGACATGTTTGGATGACTGTCCTTTTGAGTTTGGTGATCACATCCTTGTGACAACTTCTGACAATCATTGTCTATACAAAAAGAAGGGCTCAAAGCATGTGGCCAAGCTTATGCCATGCTAAGATGGTTGTTTTTGTATCACACCCTGGGATGTCCAATGTTACCATTTTCTGAATGCAGTCACTTAAACAATTTGTTCAGTATCACACTTCCAGATCATTGTTCTTTGCCAAAATCAATGCAGAACTCTTTTCTTTCAAGGTGAATGCTGAACCTGGTCCGGTCTTTGCTCCTGACACTGGCCCTGATGAGTATTTCCTGGAGAAGATTGTGGAGTCTCACTGCCATGGACATAGTTGGCAATACTTGGTTTGTCATGTTGGATATGGCCTGGAGCATGAACAATGGCTTTCTGGTAAGGAATTGGAGAATAATGCAGTCCTTGACACTTGGTTGGCAGGAAATGGGAATGGTCCTTGATGTCCAGTTCTTGTCTCATTGTCTCTGCCACTGGTAGCTTTTCCCATTGGGTTTTTGATGCACCTGTATGAGCAGTTTGTTTTACTACCTATCATTCACTCCTCCCTTCCTCACTGGGCAAAATTTTTTCTGGGTGGGGGAGGGGTGTAATCCTATGGACCAACCATATATGGAACACTTGACAGAACCTTATTTCCAAAGCATACTTATATCCCTCCCCCACATACAATAGCATTTATTCTCTCTTCCTTCTGTACCATCATCTACTTCTGTACTCTGTCACTTTAGGGAAATTTTGTAAGGAGTTTCTGGAGAAACACTTATCAGAAACACTTAACCTGTTTTTTACAGATGTTTCTCCAGAATTCTACACAATTTTCCGAAGTGTGTACTGTTCCTCAGGCTCACTCAAATACGACAGCGTGATCCTGTGACGTGTCGGTTCCCATTCTTAGTGAGGACGCTAACGTCCTTCCGGAACAATAATCAATACTTTGATGGTACTGTTACAACAGGTCGACTCAATTCAGGGCACACTTTACTACATTTGTACATGTTCTCATCCAAACATTAGTTTGAATTGAATGAATGTACCAAATAACGTGCTTATAGAATACAATACAAAGCAGGGGAAAATCATGGCAATAATGATAGTAAAATAAGGCATAGATCAAACTGCAAATTGGTCAGTGCGCATGACGAACATGAGCAACAGAGACACTGACAGTGAAATAACTGTTGAATTTAAGCACCGAAACCGTAGAGAGTGCGACCCGAACGCTTAAGGGCATAAACAACATCAAGGGCAGTAACAGTTTTACTGGATGGAACGATGAATACAACATGCCAACTAGCAACTAAAGGCAAACAAGCTTATGCTCACCGTTTAGCATGCTCAGTATAGGTAACAGAGTCCCTTATGACATTCTCCAGAAAGATCTTCAACACTCCACGGGTCTCCTCGTAGATGAGTCCAGAGATACGCTTCACACCACCACGACGAGCGAGACGGCGAATAGCGGGCTTCGTGATACCTAGTAGTTGCACCATCAATAAAAATAACAACGATGTTACCCGTGTCAATGTAGATTATAGATGAAAACATACCTTGGATGTTGTCGCGCAAAATCTTGCGGTGACGCTTAGCTCCGCCCTTTCCAAGACCCTACGTAGGTGATAATGAACGTGTCAGCATGTTATACAGGGCAGGTAGAGGACACGGCTTACCTTGCCACCTTTTCCGCGTCCAGACATTGTTGTACTTGAGGCTGATGAAGATAGAAGTCTTAAGGTGTCGTTAAGAGTTGTTGATGGTTGTAGTTAGAAGAACAAGTTCGTTTGTTGATTGCTAGCGCGCTTAATTACCTTTGTTGCGCGTTTGTTTGCATCTATTGACGAGGTTGCACGTGCACGGACGCGTCCTCCATCCCTTGGTGTTTGCACTTTAGGCAACTTTTTCCAGTGTTTCCGGATCCGTGGCCTTCTGCCTTGAATTTGAAGATGTAACCCTTGGGACTCTATATAGAACTGATAACAACTGTAACTTCATTCAGACTACCGCTTACAATAGTAAAATGACATCCAGGATCCGCATCCAATCCACATTACACTTGCGTCGTTAATTTTGAATGAGGGCTGACCAATATGCTCAAAGTTTGATGACGGTTGTTACGAACGTCGGTGTTCTCAAGGGATCTCGGCAATCTCCGAAGTCACGCTTCTTCGAAACCATCCACCTTACAGAAAACCTACTACCCAGAGTACACCGTATGCTTCGATCGACACTTACAGTACTCGCCAAAAAGTCATCCTCCAAGACATGGCTTTCGCGACAATCTCGTGATCCATACATTAAACAGCGGCTCTCTGACCCCCATTCCTTCCGCTCTCGTTCCGCATTCAAGCTCCTTGAAATGGACGATAAATGGGACTTTCTTGCTCTACCCGACGTACAAACTGTCGTCGATCTCGGTGCTGCACCAGGAGGGTGGAGTCAGGTAGTCGCTGGAAAGATGGGGTACGACCACAACATTATAAAGCCTCTAACGGGACCGCCATACGATCCACTAGACGATATTTTTGGTAACGATATTGTTAGATATGATCCTGCGATGGATCATGGAACTATCGTTGCTGTGGATCTCTTGCGAATGGAGCCGATTCATGGTGTGCACTGCATTCAAGCAGATTTTCTCTCTCCTGAAGCAGACAAGCTCATTTCTGACTTGTTACTTCGTGAAAATAAGTTCGATACCAAAGTCGACGTGATCCTGTCCGATATGGCTGCAAATACTTCTGGTAATCACACCGCTGACATTGAATCGAGCCTTGATATATGCTGTGCCGTGCTCGAATTTGCCACGCGACACCTTCGAAGTGCATCAGAGTTTGACCGTCCAGACGGGGGAATCCTTCTGTGTGTTACACCCTATCTCATCTGCCACTCTACTGATTCGGACATCAGGATAAAATTTTTCCAGGACCCTTTGCTGCATGAGTTCCGCAAGGATCACCTTGAACCGCTCTTCAACAAGATCAAGTTCATAAAACCCCCTTCCAGCCGGTCTGAATCGAGCGAAGGTTACTTCTTATGCCAAGGTTACCGATGCCATAACCCGTCGACATAGAGCCTTTTTCTACGGATTCAGATAGAATTGTTACTGGTTAAATGTATACATTTGGTTGGTTATTGGATCGATGATGTTGCCCCCCAGTGAAAATCACGTCCGGCCGAATCAAGCCGAAACGAGCAAAATCGTGCTCACCGAAAGACGCTAGATTTGGCAAGACCTCGCTCTACACAGCTCGATATTCCGGACTGTTATTCGACGAAAATGAGCAGTATCTAGCGGTATCGTACACTATGAGGGGCACGGTGGCTCAGTTGGCACCATCGTGGTCCAGAAGGGAACTTAATTAAGTGCCTACCCAGAGGTCTAGGATTTGACTCTCCTTTAGGGCATGGTATGCATCGTGCCTATGTGGAAAACACCTTAGATGCCATGTGGGTTATTCAATGCTGCTGGAAGCCACTGCCTACACATGTCTGACTATGGAGGCTTTGTTGTGCAGACCAAATTTGGAACAGACCAATCAGCACATGATGCAAGGAGGCATGGTGACCACCATGCTCATGACCAATCAGAAAAAGAGAGGTTTTCCCAGTTTGACAGATTTGGAAGAGGGAACTGGGCAAAGTGCTGGGAAAGGTAATTTGCTGATCAAGCATGTCATGGCATGAGTAGGCACAAAGAATAGGTGTCAATAGTACAGATTGGCTGCCAAAGTACCATGTGGCCCATTGATCAGTCTAGCTGTGGGTTTGCAAAGCTGGCTGACTCATTGCTGAAATTAGGGTTTTGTACATTGAAGGATAGTGTCTGGGCATGGGGAGTGGTTAGAGGTTAAAGTCATGATAGTCACTGGTGGGAAGGTCAGCTAGAGGAAGGCATGAACTGTACCAATACCACCTGCAAGCCATGCTGAGTATAGCTGGGTTTAGAAATTGGGAGGGTACTGTCAGGTTCTGCTGACCATGGGGGCTCAGCTGCACTGGGCAAATCCTTACTAGGTGGATGTGATCCCATACACAGATAACTGGGCACTCAAAGAGGTTCTAAATGCAGGGGACTGGTGAGGATACATAATGGGAAGTGATCCAAACAAGTCCAGGGTGGTCCAGAGGGGTCTGGGAGGAGTTGCAGGGAAAGGGGTGGACTTAATGGGGTGTCCAGCACAAGTCTGGGAGCAAGTATTGTGGGTGCAGGGTAAGCAGAGGCTATGCAAGTAATGGAAGCAGAGCCAGAGTTTGATGGAGGATCAATAGAAGTTGATGGAGTGCAGGACTGAGCAAGTAGTGAGGTCTGGAGTTGGTTTAAAGGATGTTGGAGGGTCATAATCATGAGCACAGGATTCATGAAGGCATCAGAGTGAAAGGGGCTTGGGCATGATGAAGGAAACAGCTTGACGAGACAAGGCAGAGCAAAATGGAGTTGAGATGAGATGGAGCAAACAGAGTCAAGACAAGACTGAGACAAGAATGGAAATAGATTGAGATGGAAGTACAAGACAATAACAAGAACAATGATAGAAATAGAGACAGAATAGAACCGGGAGACTGAGAAGGAAATGTAACATGGAGACACAAAACACAAGATAGAGGAAATCAGACCATAAGAGACATGACGCAACAGACAGGTAGGTAGTTAATATCAAGACTAGCATACAAGGAGTTACTTTACAGCTTATATACTGACTACAGAAGAGCTCTGGGAACAGTGGAGGTAGTGGCGGAGCTTGGCGGAGCTGTGCAGGGCTGACAGGTGTCAGCTAGGGTCAGGGGGAGTATTCTGGGGGACAGCGGGTGTGGTGGTGGAACTTGGTGGAGCCGCACTGGGTCAATGGGTGTCAGGTATGATCAGGAGGCAGGCCACGTCACATCTTGATGGGATCAGTTGGGAGCGCGGGCCATCCCAGGGTTGTCGTGATGCTCTGGAGTGATTTGGAGAAACCAGGGGAATTGACTGGTGATGTACAACAGGGTCAGAAATTGGTGGGGGGTTCCAAACAGTGGGGGGGGGTCCAGGAAGCTGGGGGAAGTGTTGATGGCTCTAGCGAAGTCATCAGAGTTGGTCAGGGAGCTGTCAGGGTTTGCTGGAGAAGCATTGGAGTTAGCCAGAGTGGCCATGGAGGTAGACAGAGGCTTAGGGAATTTGACAGAGGATTGGGGGAGACTCCAGAGAAGTGGGGCAGGTTGGGAACACATGTGGGGCCTAGGGAGCAGGTTGTGACATTACCACCCCTTCAGTGTCAAGACCCTCAAGACATGGGGCACAGGTCAGGGATTGGTGGGGCATGGGAATTGAAGCCAAGCAATATTGATCAAACCGCAGTGAGCGGTAGCAGTGTGGGGGATGTTCTGGAGTTTCCCAACTCTTTGCAATGTCATCTCCTGCTCATTCTCCAACATTGTCAATACTATTTGCACTGCAATCAGCGTCTCCCCCTTTCTTCTTCTTGGGGGAATCTGATCCTTGCCATGGTCACGTCAGACGCATGTACCAAAGTCATGAGTGCTGGTCTGCCTTTCTGTACATGTGGTTGATTGAATTTTGGCAGAGTTGTCCACCGCGGTGGCTGGCCCTTCTGGGGCTTTGTCCCAAGGTGCAGTTCCAGTGCCCCCTGCCTCTGCATCAGCAGAGTGTTCCTTGAGGCCCAGCTTGGGCCTGGAGCAGGTTATGGTTGTCCCAGAGGCCCTGCAGGTAGCCCAGGCAGATGTGACTCTGGAGAGGTTTGCAGAGGCAGTGGGGCAGGTGTGGGGTCCCCCAACCTTAGAATGGTGTCAAATGGAAGCCCTGGTGAGTTTGTAGCATTGTTTGCAGGGCTTGGGGATGATCAGATGTTTTAGTGTGCTCTCTGCACCCACCATGGGGAGCACTGCAAATTCAAGGAGCCAACACAGAGGTCCCACCAGGATACCTCAGTTTGCATTTATTGCCATGCCAGGCATGAGAAGTGTCTGATATTGTTGAGTTGGCATGCAGCTTGCATGGTGGAGGAGCAGGGGTGGGACATGGAATGGGTGGCAGAACAGTTGCTTGAAGGGCACAAGGGGAAGGTGTTGGGTCAGGGGTCCAGAGTGGGGGGCAGAGTAAGTGCAGGGCAGCCTGTGATGAAGGTGGGCCCCCCACAGGGTGGGCAGAGGGAGGGGACTCTGTTGGCACAGGATAAGGGGAAACAAAGAACATCCCCCTCACTAGAGGCGGGACCAAGCAAGCAGCTGCAAGGAGAGGAGTCAATAGCAGATCCTCCGGGGTCACATGTATACTCTCCTGTATTGGAGGCTCTGGTGGGGACTCTCATCTGCCCTTGGCTGTTCCCGAGACCTTCTAGCAGCAACAAGTGGAGGCGTTGTCCCAATTACTAGCATCACGGGAGGAGAAGATCCAGGGGGTTGAAGGGGATCGTGATATGGTCCAGCAAGAGTGCAATGAGGGAAGGAGGGATCGGGATGTGGCATGGCAGGAGTTGGAGGAGGCCATGTGCATGATTGCAGAGGGTTCTTTGGAGATGCAGGGGCTGTAGGAGCATCTGGGGCAGATGGAGGTGGGGGCAGAGCAGCAGGTGGAGGCTCTGTAAGGAGCTGTGGAGATAGAGGGGGCCCAGGTAGAGGCAGGGAGGCAGCATGAGGAGTGGCTGGCCAACAAGGTAGCCTCAGGATGCAGGGGAGTGATGCATAAGTTTTCCCACTTTGTGGCCCCTTTCACCCTGCTAATACTGAGCTATTTAGACTGGGTCCGTCAGCACCATGTCATCCTCAACAGAGCGTTGGCCATGCATGCCTCAATACAAGATGGATTGGCATAGATGCCTGGGGAGCTCCTACCAGAGTTGGAGCAGGGGTTCTGGCAGATGGGGAGATTGTTGGCGGGGCATCAGCAGAGGAGCATGGCAGACCCTAGAGCATGGTGGGAGATAGCGACTGATATGGGGGAGCCATTGCCAGGGCAGCCAGAGGTCCTCGCTGTTGTGGTTGCACAAATGGAGGTGGATCTGGTTGGGGTTAGGGTGCAGAGGATTCTGGGTGAGGAGGGGGAGTGAGTGGGGCTTGTGCTCTGCTATCTCACAGTTTCCTTTGTACAATTTGTAGTTTGTAGTCCTGTACATGATACCTTCTTGCTGGTCTGCAGGTGTGGTTGAGATTTGTGTGAGGATAGAGTAAGTGAAAACACATAGGGGATTGCTCATGGGAGTCACATCCCTAATGAGTCTGGCAGCAGGGCTTATGCCCATTTAATGCCATCTGTGATAGTTAGTCCGGGGGGTCCCAGGGTTTGGTGGGGCTTTGCAGGAGGGGGTCCCAAAGTTTGGCAGGGGTGTTGGGGATTTCCCTGCAGGGCTCCGGCATGTCTTGGGAGTGTTGATGGCAATGGGGCGTTGATGCTGGGCTTCTGAGCATTGTGCTGGCTTGGATGGGGGCAGACCTCTGGATTTTGAGTGTACTCGACATGGCTTGTACTGTCACAGCTAGTGGAGGGGCAGAGATCCCTTCTGACAATAGTAGGGGTGGCAGAGTGAAATCTGTTCTAGTGGGCAGGGCAAGTCAGGGGTGGAGGTTCTTGGTGGTGTAGTGGCAGGTCCCAGGGTGGGGTTGACCTTCTTGTGGACTGTTTTATGTGCTAGCCGGGCTGTTGGTTGGTTTAGTAGAGGGGTGGGGATACTCCCTATGGTGGGGTTTGTGATCTAAGAGTGCGGGATGTCCCGGAGCATTGGGCTTGGTGGAGTCATGCAGGGTCAGAGTTTTTGTTGTGCTCTGGGGTGTTATCAATGGGGAGGCAACTTAGTTTGGGTCTTGCAACACTCCGGAGTATGGTGTTCTGGTTGGAGGTGTGCTGGGTCAGTGTTCTGTTGAATTCCGGAGTATTGTTGTGCATGGCTATGTTTTGCTGGTGCTCTGGAGTGTTGTCAATGAGGGGGTGGGGTTTGAGGTGACTGATCTTGATGAATTTCTTCTGGCCCGGGGTTGGAGGCTGTGAGTTCTAGACTATCTATGTGATATTCCTCTTTGTTTCTGGCCAAAGGTAAGTCTGGAGATGGGTGGGGAAGTCTTATGTATTTCTGGCATTTTCTAGAGCTTGGGGTGCTGCTGGGGTTGGTCAGGACCATTGTATTCTGGGGCCAGGGCCTAAGTTTGTCCTTCTAGGGTTACAGGTTGGGAGTTTGGAGGCAGGGCAGAGTGTGTTGGTGGGTGCTTCTCTTTTGGATGGAGGGGCTCCAGGCAAGGGGAGAGTTTGCAGTGGTCATTTTATGGGTTGTTTCTCTAGGGGCTGGATCAGGGGGTGACGAGGCAGAGTAGTGGGTCAGTCATTGGCTCATTGGTGGAGTTGTGTTGAGGGTTGTGTTGAGGTCCCTGGGGTTGCTGGTTCATTGGTGGAGTTGCATTGAGGATTGTGTTGGGGTTCCAATATTGTTTTGGAGGTCTGGCAGCAGTTTTTGTCCCTTTCCAGGGTGGAGCCAGCAAAGTGGGGCAGTACGGGGTTGATGGGATGTCAACTTGCTGGTGGAGTTTTGTTAGGTGGGGTGGGGTTGGTTGGAGGGGAGTTCAGGATTTTGGACAGTGGTTTTCTGGAGTGTCAACTTGCTGGCAGAGTTCCTTTTGGCTTGGTGGGTCAGGGTGGGGTGAGTTTGGTGTTTCAGGCAGTGGTTTTGGGGTTAGAGCAGAATTGGTTGGGGGTGAGTTTGGGATCTGGTCATTGGTTTTTGTGGTTTTTTGTCCCTTCCCAGGGTGGAGCCAGCAAGGCAGAGGTGGTGCAGGGGTTGGTGGGGTGTTGAGGCTAGTTGAGCCTCCATAGATTTGGTCAGGCAGGGTTGGTTTTGGGTGAGCTTTGGGGTTTTGCTTCTTCTTTCAGAGTAGGAGTTGGGGGCCTGGGGTTAGTGTGGGGTTTGTTTGGTGGGTGGTTCATTGACAGGGTTGACTTCAGAGGTGGTGCAGAGTGGGGGAAGGGGTCTGGGGCATATTTTGCTAGTCTGTTACTTCCAGCACATGAACCAGAGGTCCAGGTTGATGTGGTGGGGCTGGGTCTTGGCTTGTTGGTGGAGTTGTGTCAGGGTGATGCTGGTCAAAGGGGAGGTTCTGGAGTGGGGATTCCCTCTTTATTCAAATTAGCACAATGTTCAGATGTTTAGCAGAAGTTACCACAGAGTGGTGGAGTTGTTAGTAAGTAGCGGGGGTTCCTGGAGTTGTGCTTGGATAAGTAGGGGGTTTCCAGCTGTTCTCCAGGAGCTTGGGTGGGTCTGGTCATGGGTTAGGTGTTCAAGGTTACTTATTTTATGTTGGGGAGTGGTTATCCACAAGTGCTGGAGGGTGGCGGGGGAGGTTGGTCGCACAGGGGCATCATCTGAGACTTTGAGGGGTCAGGGTAGAGCAAGACAATCTTTCATTCATGCTCTGGAGGGGTCCCAAGTTTACTATGAATGGAGCAGGGGGGTCTTGGCATTCTTTTGATGGCATCACTAGTTCCTTGATTCTTGGGGTCAAGTTGGGGGATCCACCTGTCATTCCTGGTGTCTGGTCAATCTCTGGCAGATGGGGTTGGATTTCCCAGAGCATCATTGGTCCTTGGGGAACACTACTTTGGGAGTCTGGAGTTTATTCTTTTTGCTGGGGAGATTTGACAACAGCAGGGTAGTGATTCTGGTGGCGGGGTCCAAGTTCAGTGGGAGCTTCCTTGAGTGACCTGGGCTTGTTGTCCTACTGGGGGTTGATAATGGAGGGAGGCAGCGGCAAGGAGGGGTGACCTTCCAGGGCAGGGTTTGGGGTGTGCAACATCCTTGCTCTTTGTGGGTGGGCTGACATTCCTTTGAATGCTGAGTGGTTGTTGGGTGGGGGTGGCATCTCCATCAGGGTTGACCTGTGGCTGGGTGGGGGTGGCAGCACTTCTTGGGAGTTGTATCAGCAAACTTTGGACACTCCAGGAAGACTACTTTGTATAGGGTTTGTTTCTGGATGCTCTGGCAGTGTGGTCCTTGTTTGATGGATGTTTTAGTAAATAGTCTGTCCTTGCAGAAGGAGGTGCTATAGGAACATTGTCAATGGGCTGGCGTCATAAGTCACTCTGATGGGTGTCAGAGTTGCAGGGGGGCTCTGGAGTTGTGTTGCTGGGGTCCAGAGCTGTGCGGAGGGGTTTGGAGCAGCTTGGAGTGGTGAATTAAGGTGTCTCAGGTCCTTAGGTGAGGTTTTTGGAGACATTGGGGATTCTTGGATTGCTTGGCAGGAGGAGGCCACCAAGGGGTATTCCAGAGTATCTTCTTTTCATTGTTGGAGTTTTGGGACTTGAGATGGTCAGGCATGGAGTTTGCATTGTGGTCCCAGGGCAGTGGCAGGGCTCCTTGCTTCAGTTTGTTTTGGCAGGATGACTTCTGTGCTGCAGGGTTTTCTTGCTAAAGGCGGCATGGCCTGATGGTTGGGGGGTGGGGATTTTGTCTGGGGATGGGTGTGAAAAGGGGGCGGCGTTGAGTATTTCAATGTAGGAGGTTCTGGATCATTGAGTATTTCAATGTAGGAGGTTCCAGATTGTTGAGTATTTCAATGTAGGAGGTTCCGGATCGATTGGGAGAAGGCATTGATGTAGGGGTGGTCCTTTTGCTTGAGGTGGGGTGGCCTGATGGTCAGGGAATTTTGATGCCGGGGCTCCAGATCAAGTTGGAGGGATATCAGAGTAGTGGTGGAGAGGTCTGGGGCTGTCCAGCATTGCAAATTTGGGGTGCCGGAGTTCTCCATGCTGACTTTAGAGGTTGTTGGAGTGATTTTGGGGTGCATTTCAAGGAGGTGGTGTGGAGGTGCATATTCCTTCCTTTCTTGGCCACCTTGGGGTCTGGGGGGTTCTTTTGTTTTGTTCTGGAGTTGCTGGAGTTGGGTCAGAGGTGTTGGGGTCCCATCACCATTGGGCAGGGATGACAGCTGGGGTGACCAGGGGGTCCTAGCTGACTCTGGGGTGGATTCTGAGTTTGGGGCATAGCGCTTATCTTGGAATCTTGGGTTATTGCTGGACAAGGGTGGGATTGTTGGTTCAAACTTGATTCCAATGGTGGCAGAGCTAGCTGTTCTTCCTGAACTTGGTTGTGGATGAGGTGTGGGGTCAGATACTTTGTTGGTGGAGTGGCAGGGTTGGGTGGTCTTCATTGTAGATAGAGGGGGTGGTGTTGGGAACTTATTGGGCTAGTTACTGGTGATGTGCAAACTTCAATGGGGCTGCAGGGTGGGGCCTGTGGGTTTTGGAGGTTTCATTGCTGTTGTGGGGTTGTTATAGTTCTTGAGCAATGGGTTGATTTATCACCAGGATGGGTTGGGTACTAGTGTAAAGATGTCATAGTTGTCACGACCTGCTCCCTAGGCCCCACAACATGTTCCCAACCTGGCTCACTCCTCCGGAGTCTCCCCCAATGCCATGTCAAATCCTCTAAGCCACCCTCTACCCCCGCAGCTGCCCTGGCTAACTCCAATGCTTCTCCAGCAAACCCCAACAGCCCCCTGCCCAACTTCAACAACTTCTCTGCAGCCACCAATGCTTCCCCCAGCTCCCTGGACCCCCCTTCAACTACATGAACCTCTTCCCACTCCCCAGCTCTGTCGTATGACACCAGTCCAGTCCCCAGACTTTCCTGAACCACTCCGGAGCATCACAACGACCTCGGAACAGCCCACGCCCTTGACTGATTCCATCAAAACCTGACGTGGCCTGCCCCCTGATCATACCCAACACCTGTTGATCCAGTACAGCCCTGCCAAGTTTCACCGCCACACCCGCTGTGCCTCGGAACACTTCCCTTGACCCAGCTGACACCCGTCTAACCCTGCCTGGCTCTGCCAAGCTCCACTGCCGCCCCTCCGCTGTTCCTGGAGCTCTCCTGTAGTCAGTATATAAGCCGTAGAGTAGCTCCTTGTACACTAGTCTTGATATTGCTTATTACCTTCTGTCTGTTGTTTTGTGTTCCTTATGGTCTGATTGTCTCCGTCTTGTGTTCTGTGTCTCCATGTTATGTTTCCTTTACTCTCAGTTTCCCGGTCTTATCCCATCTCCATTTCTACTATCGTTCTCGTTATTATCTCACATTCCATGTCAATCTATTTCCATTTTTGTCTTGTCTTGTCAATCAGTTTCTTTCACCATGCCCAAGTCCAATTCATCCTGATGCCCTTACAAACCCCGTGCTCATGATTATGAACCCCCGACATTCTTTAAACCAACTCCGGACCTTGCTACCTGCTTGGTCCCGCACCCCATCAAACTCCAGCTCCACTTCCCTTACTCATGTAGCCTCCATTCATCCCGCACCCACAGTACTTGCTCCCAGACTTGTACCTGACACCCCGCTAAGTCCACCTCTTTCCCCGCAACTCCTCCCAGACTCCTCTGGACTAACCCAGACTTGCTCAGATCACTTCCCAGTGTTTACCCTCACTAGTCCCCAGTGTTTAGAAACTCTTCGAGCGTCCCATTGCCTGTGTATGGGATCATGTCTGCCTAGTAAGGATTTGCTCAGTGCAGCTGAGCCCCTATGGTCAGCGGAACCTGACAATAGTTGACTTTTGGTTTGAGGCGGGACTGGTGAGGAAGGTGGGAGCATGGGAGGTGTTGGTGGGGGTAGAGTAGGGTTAACAGATCACAGTGGGTTCCAGGCATGGGCTGACCATAGACATTGGGAGTTCTGACAGAAGTGTGTGTGGACATCACAAATGGGGTAAGGGAGAGTCTTGATATTATGTCAGGTTCTGCTGACCATGGGGGCTCAGCTGCACTGGGCAAATCCTTACTAGGCAGACTGTCAGGGGACTGTTCATTTGTTTTCTTTATTCCAGGTCTTCCACTCACCGTAGGCCCCCCATCATTTGGTCACAGGTACTTTCGACCAAGGGCTATCTGTTGGTTATATTTGTAGGAGGCTGCACACAGGGAGTCCAGAGATCGAGGCCATTTATGGTGGATTTCCATTTTTGGATTGGACTCCGGATTTGGTTGTTGTTGGCTGTTGTTTCCAGAAGCTCTGGGGTAATTTTCCCAAACACTGGCATTGGGGATCCTTAGACTTGTTCTCTTTGGATCTCCCTCTGCCAGGTGAGTAGCTAGAACCCTAGA
>JABFYK010000135.1:0-27342 GCA_018849495.1 Termitomyces sp. T123_Mx157
AGTTCTAGAGTTCTAGCTACTCACCTGGCAGAGGGAGATCCAAAGAGAACAAGTCTAAGGATCCCCAATGCCAGTGTTCAGAATTTACTCCAGAGCTTCTGGAAACAACACCCAACAACAACCAAATCTGGAGTCTGATCAAAAAGTGGAAATCCACCATAAATGGCCTTGATCTCTGGGCTCCCTGCACATGACCACATACAAATATAACCAAAAGATAGCCCTTGGTCAAAAGTACCTGTGGTCTTAAGATGGGAGGCCTACAATGAGTGGTAGGCCTGGAATAAAGGAAACAATCAAGGGGTCTAGTATGAGCAGTCCCCTGACATGGCCACACCACAATCTATGCCACATGCTGCCTTGCCTACTCAGGTCTACTGCACAGCAGCAAATTCACAACAGGGAAGGGTAGTAAGTTCAACGCAAGCCTAAATCTGACATGGCAAAACATTGAGTTCCTCCCCAACTTCAAAAATGCCACCCACACTCAGCTCACCCTCCCAGCCTCTAAAACCAAGCCCTTCTGCAAGGGCATTACCATTACCATCTCTGCTGCACCTGGCCACTGCACCTGCCCCATAGCTGCCCTCAAAGCACTCTTTTGGGAGCTCCCCCATGAACCTAACATGCCCTTTTTTTAACAACCTGACAGCAAGGCCCTCTCTTATACATACTTTGTGAAAGCCATTCATGAGGTGCTCATGCTGGCAGGCTTCAACTCCGGCCACCACGCTGGCCACATTTCCCGTTGTGGCACTTCCTCTGCCACCACCACTGCAGGTTATTCAGACTACAAAATCCAGCTCCTTGGTTGGTGGCACAGCGATTCCTATAAACTCTACATTGAAAATGACCCCGCATGCATCCTGGTCCTCTCTTCCCTTCTCCACTTGGCCCACACTCATCTCACCCCTTTTAAACCTCCGGCTCTTCGGGACTTCACTGTCATGGCTTGAGTTTCAGCCACTTTTTGGCAGTCAACTCGAGAACTTTCGGGCTCAAAGAATATCATTCCTTTCTCACACTCACATGCCGACCTGTCTAAACATGAACCTCTCCGCTCTAAATATAACCCTCTCCTCAACTCATCCTAATCGGCCGCTCAAATTAATAGATCGGGCAATGTGAAGTGGGTGTGATTGCCCGGGGTCAATTCGTGCCTAGATCACCTCGCTCATTGTCCGCCAACCCTTTCCCCTCTTTCCATTGTCTCAATTTCACTTATATTCCTGCGGGCGCAACCAAGAACAACACTGTCATCTCACACTGCGCTCGCAGGTACGTATCCCTCTCTATTTCTACATTACACTCACTCACCATCGTCTCACACTGCGCTCGCAGGACTCGTTAGATTAGGATTGCGATTACACCACGCGTTTCGCATCCCCACCCACCGTCCCTATTTCATTTCACTCATACTAGTACATTCCACTACTCACTCTACCTAGACTAGCCCCTCGTAGTTAGCTTGAGTTTCGGCCACTTTTCGGCGGTCGACTCGAGAACGTTCGGGCAGTCGACTCGAGAACTTTCGGGCAGTCGACTCGAGAACTTTCGGGCTCAAAGAATATCATTTCTTTCTCGCACTCACACGCCGACCTGTCTAAACGCGAACCTCTCCTCTCTAAACATAACCCTCTCCTCAACTCATCCTAATCGGCCGCTCGAATTAAAAGCAAATGATGGCTATAACAGTGAAAACTTGCTTAATTAGGATATGTAAATACTATTATCTAATCTCAAGGATTTGTCTAATCTATGGTCTATCCCCAACCTTGTCAGTAAGAAATTGGTTTTCGGAACTGGTCGGATGGATGCATCATGTTGACAACGGAAAAATTTAGATGCTTGAGGGTGACTGCGGGACCAAATGTCATGTAGGTTGTGAAGGTGGCTCATGACCAACGGGGCTCAGGCTTTTGACGATCTGAAGCATGGTCCGAGGCCCCCAGCCCTCCCAGGGCTTTGTATCAAGCCCGATTTGGCCCGGCTTAGATGAAATCAGCTCTGCCAGCCCGCGGCCTCAAGCGCAAGCCGACACATCACTAAACAGCAGACAATTCCCTGCAAGAATATATTTCATGGTTGAGTAGCATCTAATACGGTTCCAAGTAGCACATTGTGGGTATGGATAGAAACTGTACGTGAAGACAAAAGTAATTGATGTTTGTTGCTCAACAACTAATAGCAATCCTGCACCTGTTCCCATGACTCTAATGTCAACTTGGCCTCTTCGAGTAACAACTCGCATGCCTGTTTGATATGCAATATTTCTGTCCTAGCCGATCCCACTGCGAATCGTACACAAGAAACACCATTAAGCACCGTTGAGGTCAGCAGAATATCATGACGAGCAGTGAGTCTAGAACAGAATAGTTTGTTCAGTTTGTTCAAAGTTTCTAGACAATAGGAGGGTTGCTCGAGGGACTTGAGTTTTGGGTCCAGTCGGAAGACTGAAAGGGCAAATGAGGGAGGAGTGACGAGAGAGAACATGTCTGAACTGGCGACAAATTCAGCAAAACTTTGGTTTAAAGCTATGGTCTGGATATATTCAGCCGGCAGCCTTTACCAAATATTAGATAGAAAATAACAATGACCTTACGGATGTAGCTCTTGAAGCCTTCGGCACCAAAACTACGAAGCACAAACCACAATTTCAGAGACCGGAAACGACGGCCAAGGGCCAAATGCCAGTTACGGTATTCAATGACTGTCCCTAGTAGATAACATTCAGGCTGAGGTGTGTCAAAACATGACGAATACACTAACCAGCATCGCCTTGTTTTGTCCTCAAGTAGGGAGGAGTGATGTCCAAGGCATCAGTCAGGTATTTTCTGTCTCTTACCCACAGAGTTGAGGCATCGAAATTGACAAGTCCCCACTAATACATTGGAGAAGTTAGATAACTTTTTTTAGTCGGTCGAAAATAGTACCAACTTTATGGAAATTAGTGCAGAAGGAGTCTGCAAGTTCATTGATCGTTTCTAGGTGACACTTCTCTCTATGCTCTGGGCAAGAAAGGGCAACACCAGCCCATGCAGCATCAACATGAACCCACACTGACGGATGTTTCTTCACTTAGGGAACACGTCAGGTCTGGAACATGGATTAGAATGAGGTGAAGGCAATACCAATCTGCTGAATTTCTGGAAGGTTATCAATGGCACCAGAAGAAGTCGTGCCCACAGTTGCAACTTTTTCTTTGTGACAACCATATTACGAAATGATCTAAATAAAGACTTACTGAGGATGAATGGCTTCAACCCTTGCCTTTCGTCCTCTTCCAGTGCGAGACGCAGCGTTTCGCCGCGTAGAGAAAAATTGTCCTCAGCTCTGACCCCTAAGGCACGAACAGAAAGACCAAGAACAAGGCCAGCCTTGACGCCCAAAGAATGAGTTTGGGAGGTTGTATAGATCACGAGATTTGTTAATGGGATATCGGGATGATGGCATAAATACAGGGAGCGCGCTGCAACGATAGCAATCAATGCAGAGTCAGAAGCAGTGTTCTGAAAAAGTGTCATGACATTCTAGTACTCAATGTGATGGACATACCTGGATAGCACCTCCTCCAACCTCCGAGGAATTCAGGAATTCCGGGCTCAGTCCTAATAATCGACAAGCCCAGTCCATGACGAGTGCTTCCAGCTCTGTACATGCAGGGCTTGAGGTCCACTGGGAGTTAGTTTCAACTTTGACCTAAACTACAAAGAAAAGTCGACCTCACGTTAAATCCGGGGTTCGACGTTGCCGTGGAATAGAGATCGGCAAGAATTCCTTCGAAACTGCAGCCAGTTGGGAAATATGCGAAGAATGAAGGGTGCTGCCAGTGAGTTAATCCTTAATAAAGTTCCTAAGCAGCTGTATCAGTTGCTGAAAGGAAAAGCCGATACCAGGGACTATGAGTTTCTGGTAGTCATCTGCAATATGATCAAAATCTTCGCCTCGCTCAGGGGCAGCCACTTGAAAATGTACATCTTAATCTACCGGAACACCATCCGGAGTATACCATTGACACCCACGGGGAATGTGTTGCCTCAGATATCCTGGTTCGACTTCCGAGATAACAGGTCGCTTCTCGAGAGAATAGTAATAATCGCAGATACGATCAATTGCTTGGTAGCCAGCTTTCCTAAACCTGTCAGATGTGTCGTAAGGATTGTGGTGCAGCGTCCGGGCCGGTCCCAAATGATGTACACACTGTTCGATATCCATGATAAGTGGGCGAGTGAGAACTTGTGAGAACTGGTACAGGTTTGACTGTCAATAGCCAGATATATATATTAATCTAAGCGAAGACGTCAGCATGACGAATTCAAGGTATCGGCAGGTAAGTAGACAGAGGATGGATGGAGGCGTTGTTTAGTACATACAACACATGATCACGAGGACAACATGTTGTCTCAACAGAGTATGAGTGGACGAACTGATTAGTGACCACCATCCATTCTGTCGTTGACCAGTTTCTGAAGTACAGAACAGCCATACTCTGTCACAGTTATACGAGGTGCTACGAGGTCTATTGTGTGCCAGATCATCCTGTTGGCGAACAGAAGCTAGCGAGATTTTGATACAGAAATGTCTCGAAAACCGTACTATAGCCCTCGGAAGGACATGCTTCGACTTTTCTCGCTGATAATAGTGCTCCAGTACTTAATAAAATATTGGCTGTTTGACATGTCCTCCGTAACCCGAGGCAATAAAGCAGACACTGACAGCAACGGCAGAAGGTGTTTCCTATCGATACAAACTCAAAGGAATCATATATACTACGGTAACGTTTACATTACAGGCTTATAGACTCTGAACGCACCATATAGTATCACGTATTACGACTGAAGCTTTAATGACTCACGAGAACGGTAGCATAACTTTCACAGAAAATAGATTCTTCCTAGCAGGACCGCTAGCGTAGCGTTGTATGCAAGAGATGGCTATGACAGTGATTGAAAATTTTGCTTGTTGTTAGATACGTAAACGTGGTATTGAACTACTAGTTAGGACTCAACAATGCGAAGGAGTCACAAGGAATCGAACTTTCATTCTTGGGCAAAGAAACAATGCTTAGACGTACGTATAGCAAAGGAGCTTATTTCCAATATCCGTAACATGGTGTATCTGGGTCAGTTGTCCCAAGTTCCCCGTTGGAAGAGTCGTACTGAGAGTGACGTTATGGTAAGGAGGAGTCCGAGTTGAGCGGCCAGAAATTTGATACAATCGAGTACGCGGGTCTACTCTCTGCCACTTCCACCACAGACGATCGAGGTTGGCATGATGTAAATAGAATAGTGGGTCTAGTCGAGCATGGAAGAATGAAAATAATAATGACTTGTATAGAAATGACTGACCTCCTGGGCTAGAGTACGTATCGCTCATATCTCCGCCAACGACACGATGTCCCGAATCATGTACCTTCGGTTCATGAGTGATAGGCCTTCCCTCAAGATCGATACGGAACGTTTCAAACGACATCTTGTTCATTGTACTCTTGACTGCTGCTTCTGTGAGTCTAGGGAGCATCTTGACATCAAACTCGCGTTCGATAAGGTGGTCAGTCACGTTTGGAGGCGGGCCCGTGCCGAAGATAAGACGGTACTTGGCGAAGATCCCGCTTGACAGGGGGCTTCGTACCGAAGGCAGGTTACCAAAACCTCCGATGGCGTCGAAGATTAGTGAAGAATGGAAGCTAACTAGAGACGTTACATTAAGAGTGTCGAGTAAAATACATCTAAAATTTGCGCTTCAGGGTTTGCTGGGTCCGCATCTTTTGTCCAATCCCAGTAACTAGAAACCCCCATCAGCACGAGGGTTTGGATATCAATCGGAATAGAACAAACGGAATATGGCCATTATAATTGCACTCTTTGCGTAGTGCCACCTCATAGACGTGCAGAAACCAGCGATGCCAGGGAAGAAATTGGCCCTACACGAAGGTATCTTATGGAACCCAATCTGAAGGAAGGGTGGATGGCAAACGCACGACTTCATGGACTTGTTTTGTCACAGAGATGTGAAAACCTTGAAAATCGTCAAAACGTGTTCGAGCACCAGGGAGTCCTGATTTCGATGGATGCTGCTGAAGACATTGTACCGCCTTCAGATAGTCAGCCCTCTCGAGTGGTCCGATGCTTCGCCTGCAGAGAACAATGACTCTTTGCAGGAAATCTTGATATCAATGCGTACCACTCTTTTCTCTGCCTTGGTATACATGTTGCCAGCGTTGAATTCGATCGGTCTATTGACGTGACAGGTTTTACTGCTGCTGAGGTATTCGTCACTTCGAGACCACTTGCAAGCCCGCGAAGAGTTAAGCTGAAGATTGCCAGGAAGGCGAAGGAGCCAAGAGTCGACCAGATCATCATAGCAGGCGATATTAAGTTTTCGCCACATTCTTGCAGTCTATAAAACATATTTCATTACTATTAGAAGGCTTCCCTGAGGCCCCGATCCGTGGCAGGACTGTTTCTCATCGCTTTGCTTACCCGCTCTCATCTTCGATGAACAGTGAACTCCTAGCTCTAGATCGACATTGGGTGAGAGCAAATCAATATATTTAAAGTGCTTTATCAAAACTCATCAAGTTGGAAAGCTATCTGTGAGTCAACCATCGAGCGAGACGACCTTACGTGGACTGGAGTGTTTGTTTGAGTGGCGTCAGGGGAGTCATGGCCACCAGAATGCTACAGGAAGTTCACCGGTCCGGAAAGTACAAAGTTGATGTTCGTTTTGATCAGCTGTTGCATCATAAAGAAAAAGGGCTCGTCACGGGTCAGGTCAAATTTGGCAAGGTCGGCAGCAGATGCTGTTACTTACAGAAAAGAGAGAACGAGTAAGGTCTTGAGAGAATTTCAGGAAAAGAACCTTTTAGTACATGAGAGGATGAACATAACGTTTTTACATCACACAACTTGAATGTCTACGATACCTAGGGCCTACGTTTTTGAGCGGAAGGACTCACTGGTGAGTCCATCGCATCATATTAATATGCAAGTCAAAGAAAGTCGGAAGCGCTTCAAATGAGCAAGAGTGCGTCCAACGTTCTAATTTAGGTCCAAGCCTGGGTATCCACCGGATCGTGGTTCAAGTTAAATTTGTCATAAATTTGGTCCTGTTTTGAAGCTTCTCTCATACATGGACGCTCAGACCAATCCTCAGACTGGTGGCGATCCTAATTTCATCTCGTCACCATCGCTAAAGACATGGTTCCAAAACCAAATACAATCGCTTTATGGAATCTCGTCTCAGACAGAATCTCAGAATTCACCACATCTTCCGCAGGTCTTGTTTTCTTCTGGTGCTCAGATTCTTGTGAACCATATCCCCGTCACGCTTGAAGACTTCCAAAGTGATATCGAGAGTCGACTTCAGTTCTCGAGACAGGTCTCCATCTCATGGAAAGATCTCATAGAAGTCTGCAACTCAGAGGATAATGGTCGAAACGAGGTAGCTCCAAATGTCCGAATGATCCTTTGGTTTAACCCTGCAATCCAGCAGGAAGGCATAGTCGCCGGTATCTATGTTGTCACCCGATCCCTGAACTTTAGAATTCGCGCAGGGCCTGCGCAAAGGAAAACCACCATTGTCTTCAGTGCAAAGTACGTAAACCTTCGGTATCGCTTCCCTCATGACGTTATGCTCCTGTCAGGATTCACTGGGATCCGACTATTCATGATGAGGATGCACGTCGTATCATTCACCTTCATCAGACTCTGGTCGATGAAGTTGTACCCGTTCACATGCATGGCATTGGCGGCCAACAAGTCATTCCTTGAGACCTTTACGATACAGAGGTGTACACGCGTACTAAGTTCTATGTGCTTTAATTACGTTCTCATCTTGGCTGGAATCATAAGCCATACACGCATGTCCCGATGAGTGGTAGATCCCCTGTACGAGGTTGAGTCTCTTGTTAGGCTGACTGAGAATTACAATCATTAAGCGCCCGCACCGGACGGACCGCTATAGCAATTCCTTCTTCACAGCCTTGTCATGCACTTTTATCAAAGGAAGACCCGTACACAGCATTCAATTTACACGTTTTGTCTTTTACCATGGATTCCGTCTATGTTTTTGATAATAAGGCTCACTATACCAGCGCTTCTGCTACCAACTCCTTTGGTACATCATTTGTCTTAAAGACATCCGCGTTGACCACCCGTGAGGCGCTACCAACTGCTGTAACTACTGTCGAAGGTCCGAACAGAAAGCAAGCCTTAATCAAATGGCAAGACAGAACATTTGACATTGACGGTCAAGTCATAAGTATCGACGACATTCGGATTACCGATAGGAGGCCCGGCATGTGAGTACTGGGTTGAGAATATCGATGGTCTCTTTAACAATTCGCTCTTCAGATCCCTTTTAGTTCGTCGCTGGTCATACAACCAAAAGTCGTGGCACGTAAAGTATGATAACAAAGCAAAGGCTTGGCATGTAAGCCTTCTCGTCCCCGTACTAACAATTGTTGATACTATTTGGATCTCAATTCTAGGTATGGCGACTTGTAGATGACATTGCAGAAGAACGGACTACAATGGAATTTAAGCACTATAAATCAAAGGTTATAGGGAATTCTGTACCAGCCACGATCGTGATGAATTCCCCGTTGTCGGAATCTGATGCGCTCTTCCTCTGGATGGTCGTCATCTACTCTGAAGTGACAGCACACCCGAATGTCAGTTTCAGTAGAAAAGTCGGAGATGTTATCGCGCGGATCATCACTGCCGTTGGTAAGTTACTGGCATGTAATATCTTCTTACGCAATCTTATAACTTCTTCGGATTGGAGGTTCTATGAGCATGAATTAGTGACATTGGGTTAGGGCTTTTTTCGGACTGGAGTTGAGTTCACGGCTGGGTTAACATTGGGCTTGTCAAAACCTATGTACGAGTTTGGGACCTTGTTATGATGCCTAATAAACCGCAGAGATGATCTCTGGCATATTTCTAGAAGCCCTGAGTTAGTATTACTAGTGGATTTGTTTTCTGATAGTCTCGATTTCTAGTAATCGGGTGATTTGTAAACTGTTTTCATGAATATCGATTTTAGAATTCACATTCAGTCACAAGGAGGAGAGTGCCCATCGCGTAAGCCCGACGTACTTGTCAGACGTGACAAGCCAGCTCTTCTCCAGCTTAGCTGGGTTCCCATTCAAAGGCGTTAGTGAATTCCTTACACCACGCATTATTTAGTGCATTGGAACCGCGAAGCACCAAATGTTCTTATTCGATAGGAAGTCCCACAAGTATTATTGGGTACGCACTGAGTAGGTTCATGACGAATGAAGAAGTGCAGGTTTGAAATGCGGAAACTGGGATAGCTAGTATCGTGTTACGAGCGAATGCGATCAGACGATTACATCCTTGATGGAAACATAGGACGAAATATGCTCTTCAAGGACTCCGGCTCATCGTCAACAACAGACTTATGAGAAAGTGTAATTTGTTATCGCCGAAGGAGTTAATACGACCCTGATGGAGAGAACAAATAGATGTCGATCACCTGATTACATAATACTACTGCCTGCCTGACACTTGTTGAACGTTTTGGGGCTGTGTGGCCGCCAGCGGCAAGCAACGACGACGAACGCCTCTCGACAATGGACCAGACTCCTACCTCCCTCTTTGACTCGTACGAGCTCGACTTTAGGCACATTGTTGACGGTATTAAGGAGAAACTCGAGGCCAGTGGTAGTGGAGGTGCGCAGCAGTTTTCTGGTCTAGTGGATCACTGTCCTATGTATGTATCAGAACAGAGAAGGGCCGCTCTACGGAAGGTAGAAATCGAACTGGACGAAGCAGATGATATCGTAAGTTCAATTAGAATTCGTGACACCAAACGTGTGGTCAATGTTGCCACATAATTAGGTCTCCGCCCTCGAAGTCGAAATTCAAGGCATCCCGCAATCTATCAAAGCCCAATATCCTACGCGGCTGAAGCAGGTCAAAGCTGAGCTCATGCGATACAAGAAACTTGCCAAGGAGGTTCACGCACAGCAGTCACGGTCTGACCTCCTTGCGCGAAGTGGAGCTGGTGGGAATAAGAGTTCTGACGACCCGTATGGCGAACAAGGCGATCGCGCACGGTTAATCGCCGGGATTCAAACTCTTGACGATAGCAGTCGACGGCTCAGAGATACTAACAGAATAGCGCTTGAGGCAGAAGATCAAGGAGCGGACATCCTGAGGACACTGAGAAGTCAAAGAGAGACGATAGAAACCACGAGAGATACGGTGAGCTTTTCTTCAATCCTACAGCCTATTGGAGACCGAAGCGCTGTCGATTCTTGACGCATTCTTTCGTCATCTTGCGTTACTGATTCCGTCTTGGACAGCTCCGAAGTGCGGATTCAAATATCGATCGTGCATCTGGAACAGTCAAGAAGATGATTAGACAGTGAGTCGCCGTGTTTCCACGCACTTGGACTATTACTCACCCTTCCCCAGGATGTACAGGAACCGCTTCATACTAAGTGCTATGACGGTCTTCATCATATGTCTTGTTATCGTCATTCTCTACTTCAAGATCGTGCGATAGGCCTTTATGACAATTCCGAATCATGCTCTCGATTCCACTGCTAATTCTTGTGATGATATCCTTATAGACACGTTTGACATCGTTCCTCAGAATTCGCTCACGATGTCTTTTTTATGTCGAATCGCTCTGCATTCTGCCTGGAGTTCGACTTATATATTGCTATCTATCTCTACTTGCTCAGCCCACATTTGTAATTTATCAAGCTCCGTCACAGTGTTCGAATATATCCTTTTTGGTCGCAGTACAATTATTCAATGACGAGAATGAATCTTCTCGGCTTGAATCTCACTCAACTGAAGCATACGAACAAATTGCATTTCAAACTACCAATCCAGAGTCTTTGGTCGGATCCTCGACCTCTTCCCATTCAGTAATGGATTCCTGAGCAGCAGCGCTTTCCCCTCTTCTCCACGCAAGCAAACGAATCCGCAAGATGATCAGAAAACGGACAACAAGGAAGACAATACAGTAACACCCGAGAATTCCAAAAATATACGCAGCAAGGAGACCCTTTTGCTGCGCCGGGTCCAGAAATTCGTAGGCTATGATTTAGAATGATCAGCAACGCAAAGGTAATAAAAGGCATGTAGAACGAAACCTACGATACAAACCCTGGTCTGCGTATGTTATATACGCGACGGCAAGATAACATGCGAGAAGGAGTATCGAGAGGGGGAGGCTGAGCCACGGTGCGGGAGGGATATTTGTGAATAGGATCTCTGTCATTGCAAAGACCAGATTGAGAATATGTACGGATACATTGGTCCACGCTGTGAGAACTTTATGGTTATACCCAAGACCAATATATGCATCCGATCACCTACAAGTCACAGCATTTCCGAATGTTGCTGGAGAAGCAAGAAGCGCCCAGAATACGACGGTCACCACGACAGCTGCAATTGGGATCCAGCAAGTGTGGCAGTGAGAACAATCATAAGGCAAAAGAACATGTCAAACAGAACACATGACTACATCGAATAATGTTCTCAGCGGATGAAAGACCTACGATACGTCGTAATCGTTACCTGCAGGAGGACGTGCAGGAATTGAAAGGGCCGAGGCCATTTCTGGAGCGGATATGATGCCGTATCAGGAGACCGAGAAAATGCAAAGGTTTGGACGCCAGCAGCGAAGAAATAGGCGCATAATCCGATATAAGATAGGTGGGTGAAGTAGGAAAAATAACTCAGGCACAGTGTCAGAAAAAAACGGAAAGAAGGACGAGGATCAACTCACTCATTTGCGTAATGATCTCTTACAGCCGACCAAATCAGGGTAAAGAGTAGTGTAAGGAGTGTATAGGAGGCGAGGAGGAGGCGAGCTTGTGCAAGGACAAGGGAAGATACGACAGGCGATGTGACATGGATACTATTGGGGTCGAAGGGGCTGCTAACACCGAGGTAGGAGTATAGGTTCATGGTACTGCACTAAGGTACCAGGCAGGTGAAGGGTTGTCAAATCTTGTACTTTGTTGGCTTCCGAACAGTTTACAAAGACAACATCAATTTAGAGGTGATACATACGTACTGTTGGGATACGCAGCAAGATAGCCCGCAGGCGATAGAGATCAGTTCTTATGACGAAAAGAACGAAATGAGGAGCTTCAGAAAGACGTCCCTTGGTTGCTAGGGCCGAGGGACTTGAGCATAGATACCCAAATGTGGTTAGGTATGCTTACGCTTCGCGGGAGGAGGAGGGAACCAATCGAGGGAGGAAACGCTGATGTTGGTTGAAGACTGTTGAAGATCGAGTGTTGCCTGTGACGATCCTTCGACTAATGGGCATATGAAAGGGCTGAGAAACGGAGACCCTCGGGGCGATATTTTTTAAACCACATGGCACGGTTAACCAGCCAGATCCGCCATCACGATAGCTGTTCAGGGTCCTCATGATCTATCATGATCTCCCCTGTATATGCAGCCCAGAGGTGTATTGTTCGACGTACCCGATGGGCAAGCCACAATGGATGGATTAGCCAGCATCCAATTCAGCCCATAGCGCGATGCTATCATTTCTCAATTATTTTTGATTTGCGACGTTGAATACATCGGTAATTAGTCTCAAATCAAATTTGATGAGATCTTTGATAGCGATCAGAACCGACATATCTAGAATCAGCAGGGATATATTTGTCCTGTAACAAACTTGCGACATATACATATCTGCCCAAGCGTTGGCCGGGATGTCACATTCTTCATTCTATGACAAAAAGTTCAAGAATGCGAAAGAACATCCATTTCAATGCTCGCCCAATTTCTCCACAGCGTGTTCGGCGATAGATTCCAGTTTATCTTGTCGGGCGTTTACTGCGCTTAGATACGTGTCTGGTTATAAATTATCAGTTCTCTATTAAAGCAAAAGAGAGAGGTACAAGACACAAAACACATACTCCAGAACAGACTAACAACGCTGACAAAGACAAAGCGTAGATGATGTGGGACAATCGCAAAATTAATGATCTGCGTAGGAAGGAATAGACCCCTGTAAGAGGTAAAGTGAGTCGAATGGGACGCTCCCTTGAAGAAGTCCTGACCAGTTACGAATGAGAGTTGGAAAATAGTTCTGCAAAGCAAAAGTGAGTAAATACAGGATATGGAAAGAAGATTCAAAATGACACACGGCCTGTATTCGCTCAGCCGCTTCATGAGGTTTTCCTTCCAGAATGCTCATCGAACCAAAGAAGAACGGCACAGCGACTGGCGAGCAGTGAGCAATCACGCATATGAATGTAGAAGGATAGTGGTACCAGGTGTCAGCACGACCTGATCAAGGCCTACCTAGGGGAACGAGTCAATGCATGATGTTTGACAGCTAGAGCGTACACAAACACACCCGAGCGACAATTGCCCTCGTTGGACTTGCGAATTTGATTGAGTTCAGAAATTGGTACCATTTCGTCATGCACAGGCTGAAGATGACACCTGCGAAATAAGAGGATTAGCCATGACTGGAGGACGCCGATAGATACCAGCATAACCAAAGAAGGGAAAGTCAAGAACACACCTCCATAGAATGTCAGACGTGCTGTCCGTGCAAACTGGAGGTTACGTCATAAAAGAAAGATCGCATAACGAAAACAAATGGGTTGAATGAAATTGACGGATGTCATCCGTTAAGCATGACTCGAGGGATACTCACATCGTGATTCTTCCCCTTTCCCTCAATCGCTTGCTGTGCAATCACATCTCCACCTCCGAAGAGAATTGCTGCAGTACCACAAGATGCAAGCAGTGGTCGGCGGATGAGAAAAGTACTGTAGAAATACTAATCAGAAGACGGTCAGGAATAGGATAATAGATAGAGACTGGCTTATATGCTCTAAGGAACGAGGCCATCTACCAGAGGTCTGGAATAAGCGGAGGTTATGAAGCGAGCCTCCTAGAGGGGAATGGATAGGTGAAATTTCCAACATCTTCGCAATTATCCACGTGGGAATATAGTCGATGTTTATCCATTACAAATAAAAAATCTGGCAACTTGGTAGTTTCCGTAAATAATCCTGTTTTAGCCTTGTCTGCAATCCACCTCAGTACTTCACCGTTCGGGGAAGATTTCCTCAATCGCGCAAATTGGTATTGTAGTGTTGAATCCTAATGAGATGGCTTGATTCCTTGCTTCCATTGTCAAATCACGGTACATACCAAGGCGCGTCAATCAAAAAATGCACATGACTCACAAATGGAACAATGGCTGTGCCGCGTAATTTCGTAGTTCTGCAGTGTGCGCAGCATCTTGGTTCTCACACCCTCTCATAATCTTCTGGCGGAAAGTGAGTGCTAATACTTTAGATCAGCTAGAGCTAACGAGTATGCCTCCCTAAGGTTCACTGTCATTGTCAAAGTTATCGAGATGATAATCAATAAACAACCATTACCAGACGACCCCGCGCCTTCTGACTCTCCTCCATCCTATGAAACTGTCAACGCAGATCTAGCTCACGCAAAATTTCAGAACGAGAAACAATCAGAGCCTGTAAACCTTTTCCCTTGGAGAAGGCATTCCTCTGCCACCTCGTCTCCGAATCCTATTCCGATTTCGAAATCTCCCATGCCGTCGACTGCCAAAGGAAAGGCAAAAGCGACAAGCTTTTGGTTTGCTTTCAAGGCATCTCAACCTACCCGCGAAGTAAAGACAACAGTTCTGGGCTTAATCCGCGACTTGGTCAAAGAACAAAGCCAGAACCCAGCAGCGTCTTTGGCGATACTTGAGAGTTGTGCGGAGGCGTGTTCAGGATATGATCTGACATTGTCATCCATTCTACAGGAGAAGTCAATAGAGGGACATACACCCATGTACTGGGCTATCGTGAAACGCCCTCCGGATGACGAAGAACATGAAAAGTCGGTACCAGACCTTCTGACGGCCCTCATATCCTACGCAACTCCACTCAGTCCCAATACAATAGCTGATATTCGTCACGCATGTCTTCTAACATCAGACCAGCTTCTCTTTCAGCGCTTACGCATGTCTCCTGAATTTTCACCGCTTTCCGGAACAGATGAGATGTTGCTAGGCGCGACCATTCCGGCTGATGCCATCACTGTTGAGAATGTGGCAGGAGATGAAGGTGCCTTCACTACGAATTTTGAGATTGCCTATTTTCAAAAGCGCATGCTGATCTCAAAACACATTGAGCTTGATTTCATTGCTCGAGGTACTTATCCTTGTTTCATCCTCCCTTCTTCTCGAGAGTTTGACTGATTATCTACAGCTCGAATGTGGAGATTGGAATTCCTGATTGCAGAGTCATCGAAACGCCGTGACGCACCCCGGCAAGGATCATGGTGCATCTCCCTTTCGCTACTTGAAAATAGTCCTCCAACATGGATTGATTCGCGCCTCCTTGTACCTGAACCCACTTTGGCTTCGTCAGATACTCTATCCTCTGCTGAAGGATCCTCCTCATCAACTTCACCATCTCTCATGGATCGTCTCCGATCCCGGCCTGCCAAGCCTAAGCCAACCATTTCAATAAGACTACAGTCACCCCAACAATTGGTGGCACCCCTTCCGGGTCGTACTAAAGCTCGTCATGCTAAAGACTTTTGTTCTGCAATAATAGTGTCACTCGATGACAGCATGATGGGTTCTAGTCTGCAATACACGTGAGTTGAAAAATCGGTAGATAATGGAGCACTCTGACATTACCAAAGAGGTACTTCTTATATTGCGCCTGACGAGACGCTGAGAGCACGTCTGGAAGCACGTCTTATTCGATCTGTTGCAAACTCAGACTGCAAAATTCATTGATCTGCACTTTTCTTTTGTCTATACTCTACTGCCGCGAGTTCACCGCACGCAGAATGTTTTGGACTCCTAATGTAGATTGCACAGCGTCGCGCCTTAGCGGCATTTTTCAACGAGCACCTCTTATCTCGTTCAAATCAATAATATGGAAATCATCTATTCCATCTGTTTAATCAAAACTATATCTGTCCATAGAACGACGCTAAACTCGCGATCAATCTATCTTCTATCTCGAAGCTTTCGAGTCAGGGTGTCGTAAACCTAGCTCTGCGTCTTCATCATGAGGAATAGCCTGCGACTCAGACTTTTCTGCAACATTCTCTCGTACGCTTGCTTTTCGAAGCGCCTCTTCATCTCCTCTTGTGAGTTCCTTGTGCTTGATCATAAAGACACTCGCCACGGTTGCGACAGCTGCTAGTGCAGCATTTAGAATGAAAATTAATCTAAAGCCCTTCGTGAAACCATGGTTCAAAACATATTCCGCTGAAGAGGCGGAGATTCCAATGGAAGAAGGTGAGGTGATACTCGAAGGATCAGCAATGACTTTGGAGATGATTGATTCGGGAAGAGAGAGATCTTTCATGGACGTGGTGAGGGAGTTATTTCTGAAATAGTCGTTCGATGAACCTGTCAGCAGAAGTCAGGGGGGAGACGGGAACACGTACATTAGTGTAGAGCTTATCGCAAGCGTCAGGGTACCACCGAGTAGTCGGACGAACTAGAAATAGCATCATTCGGGGTATTGAAGTCGCGTCAGGAATGGAGTGCTTACATTACGAAACGCTGTAACAACAGACATGTCCTGTCGTGATACGCTGGCCTGTGCAGCTACCGTCGTTGTTTGGAGAGTCTAAATAGATCGAGGGGAATGCGAAGGGCAAATGCCGCGATGAACTTACCAGTCCAGCTCCAACACCAGCGAGTAGCATAAAGATGACCAGAACCACCTTTGAAGAGTGCACATTGATTGTCGACAGGCAGCCGGATGCAATAGCCCAGACAGCGAAGCCAGAGTAGATGATTGTCTGCTATGTTTCAGCGGGGCACAAGAAAGGAGTCTGATGGTGTGGTATACTAACGCGATATCTTCCCGTACGACTTACAAGAACACCCTAGTTGAGTAGATGAGATCGATTTCTCATGCAAAGAGATAAGAACATACAGCGGTCCAGCTCGAGACCATTTGGCTGATAAGCAAAGGAATCAAGAAAATCCCTCCACGAAGAGGAGAATAGCCTAGGCCGACTTGAAAGAACAAAGGGAGATAGTACAGAGAAGAGTAGAAAGCATAACCGCTAGCATACTGCTTAGCCGAGATCCGTCAAGGGGGAGTAGTAGGGCATACTTTATGAACATAGTGATGTATACGCCAGTGACTGTGAGATGCCTGAATATATACACTGCAGAATGTCAGAGGTTGACGTGGTGTATAACTCCAACCTCAATGCGTTTATGACTTACTTGGAACTATCGGAAGCTGTGCCAACTTCCATTCCCAGAGACAAAAAATGACGATCACTAGCAGGCCCGAAAACAAGGGGGCCAGGACCACTGCTGAATTCCATGGGAACGTTACCCCACCCTGTAAAGGAGGTGATGACCAGGTGTCACATCAAAGTTGATTTCTTCCAACGTACCCAAATTAAGGGTAGAATAACAAGCGTACAGCCCGCTAAAGTGAGAATCGCACCAATATAGTCAACCGCGAGAAGTTTGCTGTCATAGCTTATATTATCTAGAAAGACTGATGGAAGATGGAGTTCACCTTCGTACGTTCCCCTGCACAGCTTTGAGTGGTAATATGAAAATGACGACACACATGGCGACGAATGATACTGGAATGTCAATCCAGAAACACCACTGCGGGTTGTGAGTCCGCCATGTTATGAATCAAGATAAGTGCACATACCCGCCAGCTGGCCTTTTGTGACAAGGCTCCACCAATAACAGGGCCAATGGCAAATCCTAAAGCTACAGTGCCCCCGATGATACCCTGATATTTGCCTCTGACAGACCAGAGACACCGACTTCAACTCGACTGATGGGCATGTGGGCCTTACTGACGCACCTTTCTCGCAGGCTAACGACATCCGATATCACGATTTGAGCCATGCTGACTATACCGCCTGAGTCGGGTGGAAGCGGTCAATTAAGTTACTTGCTTCACATAAATTGAATAATTGCACTAACCTCCTCCTGCTCCTGCGATGCCACGGAATACTATCAACTCGATGATAGTTCGAGAAAATCCAGCCGCGAGATTTCCAATCATGAATACAAGCATAGCAATGCAGAAGGCGGCTTTCCTCCCAAAGATGTCGCTAAAACGGCCATATAGCGGTTGGAAACAGGTAGACGTTAACAGGTAAGCAGAAGGAACCCATGAAGATACGGAGCCAGCTTGAAATGCTGCAGATACCGTCGGCAGTGCTGTAGCGATGATGACTGAGTCCAAAGTCGAGACCAGGATACAAAGCGCCAAGCCTGAAAAGACAAAGAGGACCTGCTTGAAAGGGAGGAGATTGGTCTGGTCAGTTAGAACGACATGTGAGTCTGGTTTTTCTGGGTCGGATCCTGGTCGAGTGGCTGCGCTGGGAGCTTGAATATCCGCAGATGTCTCAGCGGGAGAGGACATGGAAAAGCACCTTTGCAATACGCAGGAAGCCACATGCACGAAAAGTTATATATATGTCCGGAGAAAAATAGAAATGACGAAACACGTGGGAAAGGGGCTCCGGTCCATCGGCAAGTTTGGAGACGTCAGATTTTGAGATATATTGTGCGAAACGGCCATACATAATAGTACTTAAGAAGGTTGAAATATATATCTTGCTCAGTGAGATCCAGTCCTGGACGATGGGCGCCGCATTTGAAGCTCATTGCAACACGTCATCTGTCGTCGTATCTTCTCGAATGGTTCAGGAAAAGAGATCGGCCGATCATCAAGCGCATCGGCGAGAAGGTCCGAAATACGAGGGCATAGTGTCACCGAGTCAAGGGACAAAGGCATCTGGAGAAAACGCAAGTTAACGTTTTTTGTAAGAAAAAGTCAAGTCGCTGATGAAGTGATAATACCGAATTTACCCCAAAGTTAGTCATTGAAGAACAGCTGCCAGATATATGAAAGCGGCAGTAGCTGCGATGATATAGTACACCGGGCTATCAATCGGACTACGACCAATGATAATATCGAACAAAGACGCCACCTCAATATTTGGAAAAGTACCTCAAGAACCCGTAGATACTTGATGTCCATCGAACCCTAACCGCAGTAGACGAAACATCGTGTGAAAAGGAGTAGAGTGTGACCTGGGAGGGGCCTATAAATGACAAAGGCATGGTCAAAATGTGTTCGATGGCTGCGGTGCCAGCGATTGACGGGTCCATTTCTATACAATGCTTATCCCCTGCAGTAGTAACCCTTGGACGCCGGCTCCCCCTCATGGAGAAAGATAAGTAGAATTATACTTACCAGAAACCTTGATCTTTACGAGCATCTTGTCTATGCTTGACCCTGCAGGGAGCAGACGTCAGCTCCTTCATGTAGAAAATCGATTATGCTTACCCGCGAACGGTTTTCATACCATCAAGGTCACTCAGCCAATCGCCCAAGCATCGCAACATCTCCGAGGGCGAGTTAAACCCATCAACAGTGACCTTCGGCCCATGTTCCAAAAGGGTCTCCTGCGACTGACCGGTCTTTGCCACCGGTGTTCCTTTGTTCTTCATTCAACTTTTGCTCGCTACGGACGATCTATAGCGATGATAGGAGGCCTGTGATGACTCGCTCAGATATTTCGAGGATGAGCCCCAAGCGAGATAAGCCGAAGATAGCTACGCTGGCTGAAAGCTGCCTTGCATGAGAGACGATCCAACGGACACTTGAGAATGAGAACGTTGCAGTTTCAGATGATGTTTGGGGCGTCCTTTAAAGGCCCTACGGATGTTTATAAACGCTCGTGGCTGACTTAAAAAGATGAGTGAAGGTATGAGTAGCTTTCTGAGAAAAGTCCAAAGCAGACGTGTTCACTTCGATGGTTTATCAGCCCTATGGTGCTGGGGGATATTTAGCACACAAACATCGACAAGGAGGTTTAGCACGAAAACATGAACAAGGAGGCAGGTCTTCGTAATAGGTTCTCTCAAGAATTATCGAATCGGAAAGGCAATGGTCATCACAAAGATATGATCCCGAAGAGTTCTCGCAGGGGCGAGGATCGGTTACTACGGCAACACAAGTAGTGATGAGCATGAGCCACGTATTGAACGCTACTCAGGGGTTGCAGAATTGGCGAGCGAGCACGAGATGATGAAGGGTACTAGTTCAAGATGCCTCGAAGTTGACGGCCTCAAGACTCAACAGGGATCCGAGGGTATGGGGTGACCGTGTTGCCCGAAACACGTGCGTTTGAGGACAAATATTCTCGCATCACGCACGCGACAAAATTCGTCTGCGACCTGACGTCTCCCTGCCAATGTCCTTCCAAAGAATAAGGAGATATTGTCTCAGACTCGATCATCGACCACGCGGTCGAACCCCTCTCCCTCACGCTCTACACGTACTCGAAGGCACTCGATGTTGGAACGAACCAGATCATGACGAGATTCATGCACAGGTACCTTACTTTTTTGAGTGACGCTCATTCGGGAGCGTTGTTTTAGTAACAATGAGTAGTAGAAACCACCTCTCACAAACTTGTCTCAAAGTTCTCAGAAATACTGTGGAGCCAAAAGGGGTGGAGAAAGCACAGCCTTCAAGACAATCGATAGCGACTACATATAACAGATTCCCAAACTTTCCATCGTATCCTCATGCCCGCAAAATCTCCTACTAGCCTCCAGGCTGCGTCGCCGGGTGAAACCAGTCCTCCACCTTATGAATACGAGCAATCCTTAGCTCGCCTACGGCAACGCATGGCGGTCTACCAGGAGGCAGAACAGAAAGGACATGGATCCACAGAAGCTGAAGCTCAGAACCTTGCAGCTGCGATGCGCGAAGTCGGGGATAGTCATCCGGACCCTGAAGTCAAAAATGACTGGTACTCCAGAGCGAAGAGATTTTTACGGGGAGAAAAAACAGACAGAGAAGGAATCTTGAGTGAGATAGGGGGAATCGTGCACCTCGTGTTATTCCTACCACGGATGGTCCTTCGGACGGCATCGCATATCGTTGGTCATACGGTGCGCAAAGCAGGGTTGGTAGTGCTAGGATTAGGTGACATCATTGTCGGAAACTCTAGGGATGGTATAGACAGGAGAAACCCAACTAGGGCGACAAAAAGCCCAGTACCTCCAATGCCAAAAGATCAGAGCTAATCACGAATACATACTTACACTACTTAGACAACTCTCGATATTTCTTATCTTCTCTTGTGGGTCCGGGATCTGCGCTCCTGTCACCTGTCAAACTCGAAGTCTCGTTCGTTCAACAATCGCGACCATTTGAGGATTAGGATCTCGGTTGGTAGTCTCTAACTTGTTGGGTCAAAGTATTTGGGACCGACCGAGAGAGCCCTCCCAGTACATTACATCTAATTGAGCTTAAACAGCTCATTGGAAGCACCAATTTTCGATATAAAAAGACAACTCGTGCTCCAAATTTCGCTCGACGTGTTATATACATGTCTATATTGACTCAGCAGTACATTGATCCGCTTAGAATGTTACCCACCATGATCTGTACCACCATTTCTTTTAGAGAGCATGTATCACTGGGTGCAGGGAACAATATTATGAGCCAAATGAATCTGGGAATATGATAAGAATGAATGAATTCATTTCAAAGTTCACTTTGAGTATTTTCTGATAAAATCATAGGAGGAGTATCATGAATTGATTTACAATGGTATTTTGGAGGCCTGTGCAATAATATTTGAAATAGATTAAATAAAGAAACTATGATACTTTTTAAGAGTTTCCCAAAATTTCTGTTTACTATTCAAGATCAGACTGTTACAATCTTGATTGTATGTCACTGTGAGTGTGCCTCAATAACACTTATATTACGTCTTGTTGTCCCTGACCAGAATATTTATATATATACACCACGCACTCAGTTGGGCACCTCAGTCGATTCTACTACAGACTGAGGGTGAGCCATTATATATCCTTTATACAGACAATGTACTTACACTATGCTAGGACAATCACTTACATTGTCTGTATCACTTCAGGTACAATACAGTTGATTCTACTACAGATTGAGGGACAATTACTTACATTGTCTGTATCACTTCAGGTTGCCCCAGCCTAGATTCCAACAGGTTATGGGAATCTGCTGCTTCGTACTCTGAGGGGGCAAAAATTTTTCTTTTTTGGATCTGGACTGGACCCTGAATTACTGATGGACCGGCTGTCCGGCAATTGGAAATCTGACTACACGCAGCTCGTGTAAAACTCTGTTCTCAACACTACAATAATACAATATCATGATTCTTGTTTACCATGACTGGTCCTACTGGCAAATCCAAATCACCAATGGACCCTACTATGCCTGTGGAAACCTCTATGACTGCTGATCTCATTGCTGAAATGCACAAAGTCAACAGCTTGGCAAACCCCATAATACTGCCTGTTGGGAAGGTGATGGCGAGCTGGACAGGACATATTTCAGAGAAAGACAATGGGAAATGGGGGGAATGGTCTTACAGTATGACTTTGGAACTGTCAATGGTACAGTTGTGGGAGTACATATTCAATTGCCCCCCAACCACACCCTACTTACAAATCCCAAGCCCATCAGGCACAGACAAGCAACAATTGTTTGGCTTGCTCATTCATGAAGTGCACATTGTTGATGTCAGAACAGAAGCTCTGTGCTGAGGAATGGGACCCTGTGGCATTGTGAACATACTTGAAGGAGAGACATGGCAGTGCCATGCCAGTACAACAAGTACATCTGCTACAGGAGGCTGTCACAACAAGGTGTTCTGCCACAGAATCCCTTACAAAGGTAGCCAATGAGATCATTGAGAAGATTGACTGAGCTTTCAAGGCAGGTGACCAAGGAACTCCTGCAGTCCATTGCTATACTCTCCTCCCTTTCCAACAAGTCTTATGCCCATATTTGATCCATTGTTTCCTTGAGGGCAAACAAATGTTGATTGATGCAGACAAAGCAGTCACTGCTCCTAGCAAAAATGCACCATCCACCTTTACAATGAAAACATCATAATACAATAGACTGACTTGCACCAGATGCAAATCTAGAGGTCAAACCAACTTCACAGGGCATACATTGCCCTGGTGCATACTGGAGGGTGGAGGTATGCAAGGGAAGATGGTTGAGGAGTCCTAGAAGGCTTGGCTGGTCCATTTTGAGAACCAGCAGAAGGAGAAGGACAAAAGGAGAACTACATCAAAACTCACAATCATACCCAATGGTGGGTCCACATACACACTCAAGGGTGACTCCAATGCAATTGCAGTGTAAATTTCATCACAGTGTGGAACAGCACCATCAACCACAAAGCAAGAGTTTGCTGGGTTGGCCTCAGACAAGCTACTGGACTGGGCCACTATTGACAAGGTCAAAACTCTGGAATTTGACATGCTGATTGCACTTGAGAAGGAGCCAAGGGTTGGAATAGACTGGAATATACACACCAATCACAATCAGACAGACAAAAGAGCTCTAACAAGCTCTATGACACTAGTCAAAGACTCACCATTCTATCTTGACTCTGGTGCCACTGTCCACATTTTCCCAGATGCAGCTGACTTTGTCACCCTGACCAGAATCCCAGAGTGCTTGGTTCAAGGAGTAGGAGGGTCAAAAATAGCTGCCACTGGAGTTGGGAGCATTTGTCCCTAGCCAAAAATGGATCTGTTATTGAACTCAACATCACTACATGTACCTGGATCCACTGTTCATCTCATGTCCATCAGCAAACTTGCAAAACACACTGGTATATGAACTGTATTTGATGATATAGGTGCTGCTCTAGAGAACAAAACCACAAAGACCCTCATTGCAACTGGCACTTGACTCCCCAAACAAGACCTCTATGCTCTTGACCTCCATTTTGACCAAGTGCTTGCTATGCATGCCACTCCTGACCTCAGAGCCTGGCACCATAGACTGGGACACATGAACTATCAAGCCATTATGCAAATGGCATGCACAGAAATGGTCAAAGGTATGCCCAAGTCCTTTTCCTCAAGGAGACTGGAGAAGATATGAGTAGACTTGTCAGGCCAAGCAGCTGTAACCTCACATACTGAAAATGTCTACATTATAAATGTAGTTGATAACTACACAAATAAACCCTGGTCCATTCTCTTAAAAGCAAAGGACAATGGTTTTTGTGAGCTCCAAGCATGGATTCTAGCACAGGGAAATGAAACAGGCAAAAAACTCAAGATTATATGCACTGGATGTGATGAGTTTAACAGGGAAAATCACAAAGCATGGTACAAGTCAAGAGAAATAATACTAGAGACAGGACTCCATATATGTCAGCCCATATTGGTCAAGTTAAAAGGATGCATAGAACACTCATGGAAAAAGCAAGGTCAATGCAGATAACAGCAAGGTGTCCTCCATTCTTGTGGGATGAATTCTATCTCATGGCCACACACTTACATGGAAAAACAAAGACTTTGACAGTAGAAAATGTGACACCAGACAAACTTTGGTTTAAAAAGAAGCCTGACTATTCCTACATTTGAGAGATTGGATGCAGAGTATTTGTTCTAGTCTTGAACAAATATAACCCAAAAATATTTGAACATTCCATCAAATGCATCCTCATAGGCTATGACCAAAACTCCAAGACATATCGATGTTATGAAAAATCAACAAAGAAAGTCTATAGTACATACCACATCAAGTTCATTGAAAGTCACAATGACTCATCAACTCCAGTATTGATTCCAAGTGTGACTGATGAAGATGTAGGGTCAGATTTCTGAACTATCAGCAAGATTATCAGAATGTCAGTGGAAATACCTACTCCACAACAGGACAATGACAAACCAGTAAACCTGCCTAGTTTTGTCCCTGATAGAGAACTAGATGTTGAAATGACTGGGAAAAACCAGACAACACCATAAGCAACCAACCCTGTTCCAATAGCACCCATCCAGCCAGACCCAATCATTAACCCAGCACCTCAACTGGACCAGCCCATGATGGTACCACCCCAAGCACCCAAACAGGTGCCTGAACCCTGAAGATCAGGTCATGTCTACATACCAAACCAAAGATAGATCAAGGTAATGGACTAACTTGAGAATCAAGGACTGAAAGAGCAGTGAGAGAGTTGAGGAAGGTGAAAGAGTAAAGAAATGTGCAAGAGAGGCATTGAACACTGGATGACCTATATCAAGCAATATAGGAACCTGGGGATGACCAAATTAATGACAAGGAAGTCAATTGAATTATGATAGCATTAGATATGATTGAAGACACACAAACTCTCAACCCTGGGCTCAATGCAGAAACTCCAAGAACACTTTACAAAGCACAGAAGTCTGCTGACTGGCTGAAATGGGAGGCATTGTATGAGGATGAGCTGAGGTCATTAAATGAGATGGGTGTGTGGGAGTTGGTTCCACATGAGAAAGTCCCTCACAGACAAAAGATCTTCAAAGGGAGACCAGTTTACACAATCAAATGAGATGAATGGGGCAATATAACCTGATGGAAGACTAGACATGTCCTCCAGGGATTCACCATGGCTCAGGAAAGAGACTATAACACGACTACCTCACCAATGGCTCATGCAGAATTCTGGCACATACTGCTACACATGGCAGCAATGCTGCAATGGGATGCAAATCAGATTGACATAAAGACTGCCTTCTTAAATGGAGTCTTACTTCAGGAGGAGCAAATATTCATGCAGCAACTGAAGGGTTTTGAAGTGGATGGAAAGACAGATCAGATGTGCAAGTTACTGAGACTGATATACAGGATGAATTAAGTGGGGAGGATATTAAATAAGACACTGGATGAGGTGATGAGGAACCTGGGTTTTGTCTGGTTGAAATGTGAAGATTGCCTGTACTTCTGCAGCACAAAAGATAGAGTGGTGATTGCAGGGATACACCTCAATAATTTCTTGACAATAGCAAGTACAAAGAAAGAAAGCAAATGGTTCAAACAGCAGTTAGCAAAGATATGGACAGTTTTGGATCTTAGTATGTCATGCTATATTGTCAGGATGGCTGTGGACTGGGATTGTCAGAATCACCAAGTTTTTCTCTCTCAAACAACTCTCATTGACTGCTTGATATTGCAGTACAGTCAATCAGGCACAAACCCTGTAGCTGTACTCATAGACCCTGGACTAAAACTTTGATGCACAGACAGGTCAAAACTGGACCATGGAGAATTAGAATAATTATTATGTATTCCTTATCAAAATTGAGTTGGTGGTCTGCTATGGATAGCCATATTAACTTGTCCAGACATTCAATATGCAGTCCAACAACTATCACAATTCTTCAACAGTTATGCATACACATATTGGAATGTGGCCATATAGGTGTTGCAGTACCTAAAAGGAATGCGCAACCTATGCCTGTGTCTAGGAGGCAGTGATGGACTTAAGCTTGTTGGGTTTACAGATTTGGATTGGGCAAATTGCCTGGATATGTGTCAGAGTGTTGGTGGGTATGCATGATCCTTAGGGATAGGTCTGATGTCTTGGGTGATGAGGAAACAGAAAACTGTGGCAGCTTCATCCTGCAAAGCAGAGTACATGGCTGTGTTTGAGGTGGGGCAGGAGGGAATTTGGTTGTGCATGATAATGGACATGTTGGAACATGGTCAAGATAGTGCAAATACACTGCTGTGCAAGAACAATTTGACAATAAACCTTTCCAAAGATCTACTACTTCATTCATGAGTAAAACATGTTGACATAAAATATTATTTTCTACAAGAATGAGTGGCCTGTGGCAACATTACACTGCACTACATCAATATAAGAGACAATGTCATGAATATATTCACAAAAGCATTACTGACTGCAAAATCTACTTGCCTTTGCAATGTCCTTGGACTGAAATGAGCCAGATTCCATGCAAGGAGGAGCACACATTATGGTGAGGAGGAGTGTTACAATCTCAATTGTATGTCACCATGAGTGTGCCTCAATAACACATATATTACACTTTGTTGTCCCTGACCAGAATATTTATGTATATACACCATGCACTCAGTTAGGCACCCTCAGTCAAGTCTACTACAGACTGAGGGTGAGCCATTATATATCCTTTATACAGACAATGTACTTACACTATGCTAGGACAATTACTTACATTGTCTGTATTACTTCAAGTACAATACAGTCAATTTTACTACAGATTGAGTGACAATTATTGTGAGAGGATGTCAGCTATAGATGGTCCAAGCTAGAGTCACCACTCATGACCTGACACTTTTGTCAGGAGATGAGCAGCGAGCAAGCCAGCATAGAGTGTGGTGGGCAAGAGGCAAGAGTCCAGCAAGAGGTGAAGGTGGAGGGCAAGGCAGTGACAAGGGGTGGCACTGGCCAAGCTCACAGTTAGGAATGATGGATAAGCCTGAGAACCATGCTATTGTTCAGGCTG